>WOXC01001945.1:0-101250 GCA_011680675.1 Gymnobelideus leadbeateri | reverse complement strand
TGCTAAAAATATTTTTGTACATATGGGTCTTCCTCCCACTTCTATGATCTCTTTGGGATATAACCCTAGAAGTGGTATGGCTGGGTCAAAGGGTATGAAATTATTATAATCCTTTGGGCATAATTCCAGATTGCTCTCCAGAATGGTTGGATAAGTTCACAACTCCACCAGCAATGTATTAATGTTCCAATTTGTCCACATCCTCTCCAGCATTTGTCACTTTCTTGTTTTGTCATCTTAGCCAATCTGACTGAGAGATGTGGTATCTCAGAGTTGTTTTGATTTGCATTTCTCTAATTAATAGTGATTTAGAGCATTTCTTCATATGCTTATAGATATCTTTAATTTCTTTCTCTGAAAACTTCCTATTCATATCCTTTGACCATTTCTCAATTGGGGAATGACTTGTATTCATATAGATTTGGTTCAATTCTCTATAAATTTTAGAAATGAGTCCTTTATCAGAGACACAGGTTGTAAAAATTCTTTCCCAATTTCCCACCTCCCTCTTGATCTTTGTTACATTGGCTTTGTTTGTGCAGAAGCTTTTCAATTTAATGTAATCAAAATTATCCATTTTGCATTTTATAATGCTCTCTAATTCTTGTTTGGTCCTAAAGTCTTCCCCTCTCCACAGATCTGTCAGGTAAACTATTCCTTGCTTTCCCAAATTGCTTACAGTATCATCCTTTACACCTAGATCATGCACCCATTTGGACTTGATTTTGGTATATGGTGTTAGATAGTGATCTATGCCCAGTTTCTGCCATACTGTATTCCAGTTTTCCCAGCAGTTTTTGTCAAATAGTGCATTCTTATCCCAAAAACTGGGGTCTTTGGGTTTATCGAACAATAGATTGCTATATTCATTAACTGCTGGGTCTCCTGCACCTAATCTATTCCATTGATCCACTACTCTACACCTCTGCCAGTACCAAGCAGTTTTGATGACTGCTGCTGTATAATACAGATGAAGATCTGGCATAGCTAGTCCACCTTCCCTAGCATTTCTTTTCATTAATTCCCTTGATATTCTAGACCTTTTGTTTTTCCAAATAAATTTTGTTATTATTTTGTCTAACTCTACAAAGTAGTTTTTTGGTAAATTGATTGGAATGGCACTAAATATATAATTTAGTTTGGGTAAAATTGTCATTTTTATTATATTAGCTCGACCCAGCCACGAGCAATTGATATTTTTCCAACTATTTAGATCTGATTTTATTTCTGTGAGAAGTGTTTTGTAGTTGTGATCATATAGATTCTGGGTTTGTTTTGGCAAGTAGATTCCCAAATATTTTATAATGTTTACAGTGACTTTAAATGGGATTTCTCTTTCTATCTCTTGCTGTTGAGTTTTATTAGAGATGTACAGGAATGCTGAGGATTTATGTGGGTTTATTTTATATCCTGCAACTTTGCCAAATTTATTTATTGTCTCAAGTAATTTTTTACTTGATTCTTTAGGATTCTCTAAGTATATCATCATATCATCTGCAAAGAGTGATAGCTTGGTCACTTCTTTGCCTAATTTGATTCCTTTGATTTCTTTTTCTTCTCTAATTGCTACTGCTAACGTTTCAAGTACCAGATTGAATAAGAGGGGTGATAGTGGACACCCTTGTTTCACTCCTGATCTTATTGGAAAGGCTTCTAGTTTATCCCCATTGCATATAATACTTGCTGATGGTTTTAGATAGATGCTAGCAACTATTTTAAGGAAGGCTCCATTTATTCCTATACTTTCTAGTGTTTTTAATAGGAATGGATGTTGTACTTTGTCAAAAGCCTTTTCTGCATCTATTGAGATGATCATGTGGTTTTTGCTAGTTTTGTTGTTGATATGCTCAATTATATTGATGGTTTTCCTAATATTAAACCATCCTTGCATTCCTGGAATGAATCCTACCTGATCAGGGTGTATTATTTTTGTGATAAGTTGTTGGAGTCTTTTGGCTAATATTTTATTTAGAATTTTTGCGTCTAAATTCATGAGGGAAATTGGTCTATAATTTTCTTTCTCTGTTTTATCTCTTCCTGATTTAGGAATCAGTACCATATTTGTGTCATAGAAAGAGTTTGGTAGGACTCCTTCTTCACTAATTTTCCCAAATAGTTTGTAGAGTATTGGAATCAATTGTTCTTTAAATGTTTGATAGAATTCACTAGTGAACCCATCTGGCCCTGGAGATTTTTTCCTAGGGAGTTCATTGATGGCTTGTTTGATTTCTTTTTCTGAGATGGGGTTATTTAGGTAATTCACTTCCTCTTCAGTTAATCTGGGCAATTTGTGATTTTGTAAATATTCATCCATTTCACTAAGATTGTCATATTTATGTGCATACAATTGGGAAAAATAATTCCTCATTATTTTTTTGATTTCCTCTTCATTGGAGGTAGATTCACCCTTTTTATTTTTGATACTCATAATTTGGTTTTCTTCTTTCTTTTTTTTTATCATATTGACTAAGGGTCTATCAATTTTGTTGATTTTTTCATAAAACCAGCTCTTGGTTTTATTTATTAATTCAATGGTTTTCTTAATTTCAATTTTATTAATCTCACCTTTGGTTTTCAGTATTTCTAATTTAGTACTAAATTGGGGATTTTCAATTTGTTCTTTTTCTAGCTTTTTCAATTGCATGTCCAATTCACTGACCTCCCTTCTCTCTGCTTTAATTAAGTATGCACTCAGGGATATAAAACTTCCCCTGAGAACTGCCTTTAGTGCATCCCACAAATTTTGGTATGTTGTTTCATTATTATCATTCTCTTGAATGAAATTATTGATTGTTTCTATAATTTCTTCTTTGACCCACCAATTTTTTAGGATTAAATTGTTTAGTTTCCAATTAGTTTTTAGTCTATCTTTCCATGGCCCTTTATTGCATATAATTTTTATTGCATCATGATCTGAGAATGATGCGCTTACTATTTCTGCCTTTCTGCACTGGATTGTGAGGTTTTTATGCCCTAGTACATGGTCTATTTTTGAGTATGTACCATGCACTGCTGAGAAGAAAGTAAATTCCTTTTTATCCCCATTCAGTTTTCTCCAGAGATCCATCATATCTAGTCTCTCTAAGATTCTATTCACCTCCTTAACTTCTTTCTTGTTTATTTTGAGGTTAGATTTATCGAGTTCAGAGAGGGGGAGATTAAGGTCCCCCACTAGTATAGTTTTGCTATCTATTTCTTCCTCTAATTCCTTTAACTTCTCCTCTAGGAATTTGGATGCTATACCACTTGGTGCATATATATTAAGTAGTGATATTGCTTCATTCTCAATGGTGCCTTTTAGTAGGATATAGTTTCCTTCCTTATCTCTTTTAATTAGATCTATTTTTGCTTTTGCTTTATCTGAGATAAGTATTGCTACCCCTGCTTTTTTTACTTTAGCTGAGGCATAATAAATTTTACTCCAACCTTTTACCTTTACCCTGTGGGTATCCCTTTGTTTCAAATGTGTTTCTTGAAGACAGCATATTGTAGGATTATGGTTTTTAATCCATTCTGCTATCCGCCTCTGTTTTATGGGAGAGTTCATCCCATTCACATTCACAGTAATGATGACTATCTGTCTCTTCCCTTCCATCCTATTCCCTCCCCTGTTTATGTTTTTGTTTCTTCCTTCTCCCTTCCCCTCCTTGAAGTTTTCCCTTTTGACTGCCCCCTCCCTCAGTGTTCCCACCCAGTGACCCCCCTTCTTAACCTACCCTCTCCCCTTACTACTATTTCCCTCCCTTATAATCCCTCCCTTTAGTCTCCTCCTTTTCACCCCCCCCTTACCCTCCCACTATCTATAGGACACAACAAATTTTTATACTTATCAGAGTAAATTACTCCCCGTTTGATTCCAAACCAATGAGAGTAAATTTCAAACAATGCTCCTCTCCCTCCCTCCAATTCCTCTATTTAATGAATTTATGTGTCTATTCACGTTAGATTCTTAAACTTCACTGATTAATTTGATCCTTCTTTGAACCAGAACCAGTGAGAATAGTGTTTAAATGATGTTCCTCTCCCTCTTACTTTCCCTTCTTCTAGAGTGTGTTTTGATGCCTCTTCAGATGGCATATTTTACCTTTTCCTAGCTCATCCTTTCCATTTTCCCATTACAGTACCATTGATCCCCTTAATAGTCTTTTTTTTTTTAGACTCCATGTTAGTGTATTAATACCCACACCCTCTAAGTATAACCCTTTTGCAGGTAATGATAATCATAGAGATTTCGAATATTGACAGTTATCAGCTCCACATATAGGGATGTGAACATTTTGCTCTTGTTGCATCCCAAGTAATGAGCTTGTGTTTGTGGGTGTGGGTATGTGCGCTTCTGCATGTGTGAGTCTATGTTACCCTTGTTTACCTTTTTATGTTCTTCTGGAGTCTTGTAATTGGAGATCAAATTTTCCATTGAGCTCTGGCTTTTTCATTAGGAAAGTCTGGAAGTCCCTTACTTCATTAAACGTCCATCTCCTTGCCTGAAAGATTATGCTCAGTTTTGCCGGGTAGTTAATCCTTGGTTGTAGTCCTAGCTCTCTTGCCCTACGAAATATCAAATTCCAGTCCCTCCGCTCTTTTAATGTAGAAGCTGCTAGGTCCTGTGTGATCCTAACTGTAGTTCCTCGATATTTGAATTGTTTCTTTTTGGCTGCTTGTAGAATTTTTTCTTTAATCTTATAATTCTGGAATTTGGCTACTATATTTCTTGGAGTTTTCAGTTTGGGATCTCTTTCAGGAGGAGTCCGGTGAATTCTATCAATAGCTATTTTATCTTCTGATTCCAGGACCTCAGGACAGTTTTCTTTGACAATCTCTTGGAGGATGTTGTCTAGACTGCTTTTCTCATCATGGCTTTCTGGTAGACCAATAATTCTTAGGTTGTCTCTCCTGGATCTGTTCTCTAGGTCAGTTATTTTTCCAGTGAGATATTTTACATTTTCTTGCAATTTTTCGATCATCTTGTTTTTTTCGATTGACTCCTGCTGCATCATAGAGTTCTGAGTTTCAGTTTGGTTGTATCTAATTTTTAGTGAATTATGGTCTTCAATAAGTTTTTGAAGTTCCTTTTTTAGGGAGGTATTTTCTTTTTCCAAGTTGGTCATTGCCTCCCTGATTTGGTCTTTAAAATTTTTCTTAAGCTCCTCCAGGAATGCTATTTGGGCTTGAGACCAGATCATGTTTCCTTCTGTGGTCTCTGGTGTGGGCAGAGAGTCTATATTGTCCTGTGTGTTTTGTTGTTCTTGCCCTGCATAGTATGCTCGAATAGACTTTCTTGCCTTCCCCTTCTCCTTTTCAGCTTCCTTCCTTCCCATTGTGACTTCCTGTTTCTTAGTGTCTCAGGCTATGAGTTTGGGGCCTGATCCTTGACTTTGAATACCTCTGGGTGGCTAGTTTATGGCTAAGTCAGGGAAGTCAGTGAGGAATGTAGATGTGTAGGTGGGGTTGAGTCTGACCACTTCAGATTTCTGCCTCTATACCCCTGGGCTATAAGTGGTCTTTTGTTGGTGAGGTGAGGTGGGGCTAGTTGGGTCCCCTCCCTCTCTTCTCTTCAGATTCCTGGCTGTCTCAGTTACACCCTTTCTTGGAGATTCTCAAGCCTGAGGCTATTTCCATTAACTTGGGATTTCAGTCTGGGTGGGAGACTTATCTTTGGGTTTTCTGCTTCATGAAGGAGGGATGGGAGGATCGGAGCAGCTAGAATTTACTTTGCCATTCCAGCCCCTGTATCATACAGGCAGGCAGTTTCTAAATTTCCAGGCTGGGGGCTGAATGCAGCCTGAGAAGCCACTCTCTCCACTGGGGGCCCGATTCTCCTACCTGGCTCCAATGATCCGTTCCCTCTGCGAGATGACTGCGATTCTTCCTTGGTAAGTCTGCAGGCTGGGGCTTTTTCTCTCTCTGGTGTAGTCTGCTTGCCTGCTCTTAGGTCTGAGCTGTGCAGACCCCACGCGCTCTGCGCTCGACCTGTGCGGGCACTCTGGGCAACCTCCTGTGCTGGATTCTGCCACACTCTGTCTTCCACTGGGCTTCGTCACTCCGGAATCTGCTCAGATTTACCCTTTTGGACTTAGTGACAGAGGAGCTCAGCGAGGTTACTGCTTCCTTTCCGCCATCTTGGCTCCGCCCCCGGAAACAGCTCATAAATTCTTAATTTGTCTCATGGTAATTTCATTCTTCAAAAGTTAGGGAAAAAAACTGATTCTGATCAAAATGGGTGGTCACTGAAGTAGACGTGATATTAATTTTGGGAAGAAGTGGCCACACCATCTTTGAGTTCATGAAAGAGGGGCCATAATTAAACATGTAGTAAAGACTATGGGATAGTAACTGTCAGAGTAAAGAATAGATAGTAGGTTAAATTAGATTAGATAAAATAGTATTAAGTTCTAAGTACATGCCAGCTCCTTTGTTAACAGAAAATCATGCAAAAAGAAAAACAGTCCTTGACACTGAGGAGTTTATAATCTAATGGGAGAAGAAAGCTTGTAAAGGTAAGCTGAAAATCAAGGTGGAAGTCAGTGCCTTCATGGAAGCAAGAGAACAGTGTTGAAAAGTAGTGGGGTCAGAGGTCTGGGTTGGGTAGGATTCAATGGCTAATGACTCAACAAATATTTGTAAAGGGCCTACTATGTGCCAGGTACTATCAAAAAAGTGAGGGTTATGCAGTGACTTAAATTATATTGTAAAAAGAATGTTTAACAGGCAGCAGCATGGATCAGTGGATAGAGTCCCAGGCCTGGCATCAGGAACACCAATCTTCTTGAGTTCAAATCTGTCCCCTGATACTTACTAGCTTTCTGATGCTGGGCAAGTCACTTCATCCACTTTGCCTTAGTTTCCTCATGTTTATGATGAGCTGGAGAAGAAAATTGCAAACCATTCTAGTGTCTTTGCTAAGAAAACCTCAACTGGGGTCACAAAGATTCAGACACAACTGAAAAATGACTGAACAACGACAACAAAGAAAGAATGCTTATCAAATTTGAGGATGACAAAGCTGGGAAGAATAGCAAATGTAGAAACTTGAATTTGAATAATGAGTTAGAAAAATGGACTGAATATGCTAAGATGAAGTTGAATAGAAATAAATGGCTAGTTCTAGTTCTTGGGTTCAAAGGATTAACTCTCCAAATACAAAAGGGTGTGAAATAGATTGGGGGTTCTACTACATCACAAGTTAGTCCACAGTGTAATATAAATACCAGACAAGCCATTATGACCTTGGGGTACATCAGGAGAGATATCATGTGTGGAACATGGAGGTGAGAGTCCTTGGACAGACCATACCTGAGGTACTGTTCTAGGTGCATTGGAGGAAGGACCCTGTCAAACTAAAGCCTGTATTTCTTTTTTTTCTTTTTAACATTCAACTATTTTATTTTATTTTTATTTTGGGGCCAGTGATACAGATGACTATAGGTAAAATATACACAGCTAAGAATGAGGAGGAGGTGGCTCGGGAAGCAAGTAGATGGTAATATGTAACATAAAACAAAATTTTTTTAGTACTTTAAAATCATTTATTTGTTTGTTTATTTATTTTTAGTTTTCAACATTCACTTTTATAAGATTTTGAGTTTTAAATTTTCCTCCCTCCCCAAGATGGCATGCAGTCTGATATAGGCTATACATGTACAATCATATTAAACATATTTCTACATTAGTCATGTTATAAAAAGAAGGATCAGAACAAAAGG
Source organism: Gymnobelideus leadbeateri (assembly GCA_011680675.1). Taxonomy (NCBI): domain Eukaryota; kingdom Metazoa; phylum Chordata; class Mammalia; order Diprotodontia; family Petauridae; genus Gymnobelideus; species Gymnobelideus leadbeateri. Next base: position 93,547 of record WOXC01001945.1, on the reverse strand, counting down.
GAAAAAACCATGAGAAACGAAAACAAAATAAAGAGGAAATGGTATGCTTGGATCTGCTTTCACACTCCATGGTTCTTTCTCTGGATGTGAATAGCCTTTTCCATTATGAGTCTTTTGAAATTAACTTAGATCATTGTATTGCTGAGAAGAGCTAAGTCTAACAAAGTCAGTCATCACACAATGTTACCATTTTTGTGTACCATGTCCTCTTGGTTCTGCTCACTCCACTCAGTATCAGTTCAACTCTTTCCAGGTTTTTCTGAAATCTGCCTGCTCACCATTTCTTATGGAACAATAGTATCCCATTACATTCATATACCACTACTTGTTCAGCCATTCCCCAATTGATGGGCATCCCCTCAATTTCCAATTCTTTGCCACCATAAAAAGAACTGCTATAAATATTTTTGTAGGTGTGGGTCTTTCCCCCTTCTTTTTGGGGCTTTTTGGAGGGCAGTTGGGGTTAAGTGACTTTCCCAAAGTCACAATTCTAGTAAGAACTCAGGTCCTCCTGACTCCATGGCTGGTGCTCTATTCACTGCACCATCTAGCCTCCCCCCTTCCCCTTTCTTTAAAAAAGAACTATTAAATAATGATTATTTGAAGATTGTTTTTCACATGTAACTCCTTTTGATTTTGAACAAGTCACTTAAGCACCAAGGGTCTCAGTTTCTTTATCCATAAAATCAAGGATGGAACCAGATGGGCTGTGAGGTTACTTAGAGCTATAGATCTATATTTCTGTGGCCATATCTAAAGGAGAGTGATCAGGATGGTGAGGCCAGGAGAAACAATGTCCTGTAAGGATTGTGTGAGCGAAGTAGGAATTGTTAGCCTGGAGAAGAGATGGTATAAGGAGGATATATTAGATGTCTTCAAGTGTTTGAAGGGTTGTCATGTATAAGAGGGATTAGACTTGTTCTGCTTGCCCCCAGAACACTAAACTGAAAACTTTACCTCTGTCTCTGTCTTTCTATCTCTGTTTCTCTGTCTTTATCTCTCTGTCTTTCTCTCTCTACCCCTGCCCTTCTCTTGCAGCTATAGAGAGGCAGATTTTGTGCAAGAACAAGCTTCCTTATATTTGGAGTTGTCCAAAATTGAAATGAGCTGCCAAAGTAAAAAGTGAGCTCCTTCTCAGTGGAGGTCTGTGTGCAAATATTGGATTTTCACTCCTCAGGAAGCCTAGTGAAGGGATTCTTGTTCTGGTTTGATTTGCACTAGGTGGCTTCTGAGCTCCCTCCCGCTTCTAGGATTCAGGATTCTTCCTGTTGGTTTACAATTGGCATTATCACATTTACATATGTTGTTTATGATGGAAAAAATTCTTTTGAGACGTCTCTCTGTGTTATTTAGTTAAGCAGGAGGTGCCACTTGACTTAATTTGATATTGAAAAAGCCTTGTATTTTGGCAACAATTTGTCTTCTTAAAGATATATTTATGAGAAATAACTAAATTATGTTAATGCTGTATTGTATTCACTAAAACTTTCCCATTAAGAAATTATGCTTAAGAAACTCCCAACATAATTAGAAGCTGCTATTATTTTTCTAATTAAAATTATGGTTTATTGTAGCTATGGCATAAACAGACTAGAATGTGGATTTGAAAGTATAAAGCATTGAAAGACATTGTAGCATCATGGGAAAAGCCATACACAGCCTCAAAGGGCCAAACTGCAATTCCATTTATTTCCTCTAGCTAACAAAATTATTTGGCCTCTCTGAGCCTCCACTTCTTCATCTGTAAGATGGAAGAAGTAAAACTTGTACTTCCTCCCACTCAGGGTTACATTAAAGGAAGCACTTTGTAAATTCCATAGAGCTTCCTCCATGTTAGCTATTATTGAAAGCACCTTTGGGGATCTGCATAGAGCAATTGCCCAGATCTTTACCCATCTCTGCATTGCTTTAGGCTTGGCAAGGCACTTCCTTCTAGTGTCTGTCTGTCTTGGTAGCTAAAAGAGCTAGTTACTGAATATGCCTTCAAGGCTCCTTTAGGCACAAGCTTAGTTAGATGACTGGCTTCTTTACTAGGCATTAGAACCCATTGTTTCATTGTTATGGGCTACAAACCAGCTAGCTAACATGTGCCATCAGAGACCATGTGAAACATTATGCCTGAGCTTTTCCTATTTTATCCCAGAGCATAGGGGCCATTACTGTGGCAACTGATAAGCTAACTATATATGCAGTTGAAATTCAGGCAAATGTCACTAGCAGAGAAGACATATTCTATGATGTGGGTCCTGCCCATCCTTTTGTTCATTCCAATCTTTGTCCACTTGTGTCCTTTCCTCACTCAGCTTTCAAAGTGATCTTCATAATGTAGAGGGCTGGTCATGTCACACCCCTCCCCCACCACACACACCCTCTATTCAACAAACTCCAGTGGCTCCTTGTCACTTCCAGGATCAAACATGCAGCCCTCTTTGGCATTCAAAGTCCTTCACAGTGTGCCCCCTCCTCCTTTCCCAGTCTTTGTACACCTTATTCCTCCTACACACTCTTTGATACAGTGACTCTGGCCCCTTTGGTTTTTGCACAAGATACTCCATCTCTAGGCCTGAGGCATTTTTGCTGGCTGTTCTCTATGCCTGGGACACATTGCGTCCTCATCTCCATTTCCTAGCTTCCCTGGCTTGCTTCTAGTCTCATCTAAAGTCCTGTCTTCTACACGAAGTCTTTCATGATCTCCCTTAACACCTGTGTTATCCCTCTGTTGAGTATCCCCAAATTATGGGGATATATGTGTGTGTATAATATATATATATATATATATATATATATATATATATATATATATATATATATATATATGTGTGTGTGTGTGTGTGTGTCTTCTTCATGCAGAGTTGATTGCATATTTTTTGTCCTCTGCAGTTAGACTGAACTTTTTAAGAGCCCAGACTATTTATTTGCTTTTCTTAGTATCTCCATCTTAGTACATTGCTTGGCACATAGTAGGTCCTTAATAAATGGTTATGAACTGATTAGGTGACTTAGAATACCTCGCACCTTTATAGTTCTAAGGATATCTTAACAGTGATGACTGGTTTTCTATAAATCCTCAGATTATATCCCATGTAAGATCTGGGAATTCTCATCCTAGCTCTCATTCCTAATGATGATTTGGTCCCTTGTAGCTTTAGCCATATCTTCCCCTTGGGATTCTGAGGGTAACCCTGAGTAGTTAGGAGTGATTTATTAACGCTATTGCCTCTAGGGCCCACTGCTTTGCTTCTCCCCAAGATTACCAGATGAGAAGCAAATCAGTTAGCTCCCTTAAGTAACTTTTAGAAAGAAATTGTTACTAGCAGAGTACTATAAAAATATTTGCTATAAAACATGCCTCCAAAGAAAGACACTCACCAACCCAAGTACGTAGAGTCCAGAGCAAAAGTAGGTGCAAGCATAAAGAATACATAAAGCAAAAAGGTATAATTTACCTCTCCTGGTTGTTGGAAATGGTTTTATCCCATTCATGAGATGCTCTTGAAGATGGCCTGAAGGATGTGGAATCTGTCTATCTAGGCTTGGCTCTTGATGTAGATCCTACTGCCAAATGACCCAGGAATCCCATTTTGGGTACCAGTGGGAAGACCAATATCCTACAGCCTTTTTGAAGCTTGCAGGTCATCCTCTGGTCCAAGATAGGGGATGGGATAAGGAGTAAAGGAGACCGGGCCAAGGCCAAAGTCTAGACCCGTTGTTTTCCCCTAGATGATGTCTCTTCAGGGATGTGCTAGGAAGCCACACTTGCTTCAGTTTCTGGAAAAGTCTCCTGTTCCAGCTAACTCAGTGCTTTTATACAGGATCCAGAGGATGTACTTAAATCCCACAGCAAATTGAAACAGACTTTTTGTCTGGCATCATTTCACTGCCTCAAACAGTTTTCAAAGACTTTGTGCATTTAAGTCTAAGGTCCTTTGATTGATTGATTGATTGATTGATTGATTGAGACTGTTCTCACCTAGTTAAGGCATCAAGGCAGAAATGAGGTGGGATGGTTTTTACCCCACTCTTAACAGGAGAAAGGATGAATGTGCACTCAGTGTTTTCACAGACTGAAGTGGATGATCGAGCTGTAGTCTTACTTAAGGTAGTAAAAGATTCGATTTCAGGATAGAATTATGAAATAGAATCCCATTCCATCAATTTGACAATGCTGCTGTGCATGTAACTTCTGTTCAATTCAGTTCAACAAGGTGTTTATCACACCTCCTATACTCCCAAGAGCATTGCAGGGTCCTGTCAAGGCTAAAAAGAAGTATAAGGCAAGGTCCATGCCCTTGGTGAATTATGATGTCGATTGTTCATTTTTAGTCAGGGTCCAGAGATCAAGGGGAGACACTGCATCTATTCTGTTTGCTTCCTTTTGGTTTGCTTTGGTGATTTCGTTTTTTTTACCTTGTCCCTCTTGGTGCCTCTACCCTTGCTACTCTCCTCTTTTCTCAAAAGCCATTCCAAGGCCTAATCTAGTGAAATAACCCCTATGTTTCAAGCCTTCAGTGACTTTACGAGCACATCACTGTGGTATTGCCCTCCATCAGTTCATACTACAGTCTATCCACACCCTAGCAGCCCATCTCAATTCTTATCTGTGTCCCCTCATAAATTTCTTATAGAGGAGTTAGCCATGGTGAGAGAGATCATGGATACCAGTGTAATCCTTGGGATATCTCCTTTTTATCCCTTATTCTCACCACATGCCCAGACTATTTCCTTTTCTTGTCATACACTTCTTTAATGATATCATACCACTTCTTGAGTGGTATGGAAGTTAAAACCTACAGAAAGGGGAGGTTGGAGTCAGGGGTACGGTTTCGAAGAATATTATAGGACAGACACATCTTGTAATGCCCTCTTACTCTACCAAAGCACAAAACCAGCTTCTTAGAGACTATATGAAAATCCCAGTCCTTTTATTATCAGGCAGAGCTCAGATGTACTGACCTTCATGCCACAGAAAAGGGCATACTAGAATACTGTCTTTTATTTATTTGTAAGGCTAGTTTCAGAAGCGTATTCTTGACCAGCTTGAGCCCTTTAAGCTATGTACTTTTAAAGATGGTTTTCTTGTTTTAGACATTGAATATAGTGCATTACTTTCCTTAAAACAGTTCTGAATTTTTGGATCACCTACATTTCCAAATATACCTCTGCTTGTCCTCCCAGAGAGCAATGCCTTACAAGAAAGAAAAAAAGGTGAGAAAGTAGCCTACCTCAGCAAAATCAAGCAATGTATCAACCCAGTCCACACCCATAGTCCCCCACCTCTTCAAAGAAACAAGGTGAATATACTCTCATAGCTCTTCTTTGGGGCTGAATTTAAGTATAATTTGAATCTCTTTTAATGGTTCCATATCCAGAGGTTTCAGGAGCATAGTTGTATTTCTAAAATAATTGTTTAAAAGTTTTAAATAAAGGACTTTGGTCATTACATTGTTGTTACAACAAAATCATGCCAGAAAGGAGTGAAACACATGGTTGGCCTCTAGTGGCCTTCAAATAGCAGCATACCCAGGAAGGATTACTAGCATTAGCAGGAGGATAATGACTTGGGGAATAAGCATGTATATAATACCTACTTTGTTCAGTGCACTTTTTACAAATATTATCTCATTTGATCCTCACAGCAACACTATAAGGATTTTATTATCGTTATTCCCATTTTATGCTGAGGAAACAGGCAAACAGAAGTTTAGTGACTTGCCCAGGGTCAGCTAGCTAGAAAGTGCCTGTGGTTGGATTTGAATTCACTTCTTCCTAATTCCAGGACCAATGCCCTTTGCACTGTATTACCAGCTGCTTTCTGTTATTGGAAGAAGAGTTACACAAAGGTCAGTAAGTACTAAGACCATTTAAGGCTTGGGCTAAGATAAACATAAACTGAAGACATGTTGGGAAGAAAAAGAATTTGAAAGAACTTTTCGAATCTGAAATCAGAGAGCAGATGAGTAGAGCATCAGAAGCAAATGTGTTCATATGCCAGACAATACCTCGAGGTTTCCCCAATGGACTTTAGGCTGCCCTGGATACTCCAAAAGTCTCTGGGGGTGATGAAGAACCTCATACGGGGAAGGTTCCTAAGCAGCTGATGATCAACAGAGTACAATGGGGCACAGCAGTAGACGTCAGCTTGATAATGTTACCCATCCAAGACTTAACATCACCAGCCCTACAGGGGAACAGAAAGGGCCAGTGTCATAGGCAGAGAGTGGTTCCACTTGGAACTTGGCCAAAGGAACATGAGTTACCCTAGTAATGTGTGTTCCTTGAAACTATGACCTCTCTTATATATGTTTCCTTTTCTACCAGTATTGTGGGAATTAGTAAGAGAGTGTAGGGGTGTGTGGGGTGAGGTGGGGAATTTTCTTTGTCATTTATTTTGTTCTGCTGTTAAATAATCTTTGGCTTTGAACTAGGTGTCTTCCACAAGCTTCATTTCTCCCCTGTCACTGAACAGAACTAGAGAAAATTAGGAAATTATACTGAGTATGGACACACACAGACACACACACACACACACACACACATACACAAACACACATATTTAGTATGTCATCTCAACTGAGCCCTGACAGCAACATGGCAAACTTTCTTTCACTTTCCAGTTGATTTGATATCTCACTGTCCACAAAGGCTGCTCTGAACCTTCTTTTCTTTCCTCAAGCCTCCCAAGGCACCCCTTTCCCTGATTCTCATAACTGAGGACCTTGTCTCATACTTTGTCAATAAAAAATGAGGCCATTCACCAAGACTTCCTCCTTTTTCCTCATCTCACGTCATTCAGGCATCATCCCCCACTATCTCTTCCATTTAGGCTCTCGTGAAGAGATGGCTCTTCTCTTTTGAAGACAAATCCTTTTATATGCATCCTTGATCCCATCCTTTCCTGTCTTCTTGTGGATTACCATCTGTAGCTATTGAATTAACACCTTGTTTCAGTTCAAATTTCTTTTAAGCCTTGTATCAAGTCTGTTAAGAAACAGAATATGTGAACCCTACAACTTGTGAACTCGTGGGGAGGAGCTAATGACTATATAAGGAGAGCCCCAGGGTTAGAGACAGAAAAACTGAGAAGACTCTTGTGGTGGCAGAGTCAAGAAGGAGAAAACTTGTGGTATGCCAGGACTCTGTCTGCTCTGTCTCTGTTGATGTTTGCTTATGATACTTTGTATAGAAACCCTGGGACCTTACTGGAAGCCCTGAAAGAGGATTTTCCAGTTGTATGTTTGCTGGGACCTTACTGGAAGCCCTGAAAGAGGATTTTCCAGTTGTATGTTTGCCGGAAGAGGGTTTTGGAGGTGCTGGGACTTTACTGATGATTTGTGCTGACTTCTTTGACCTTGTTTGTAGGTCTGTGTTGATTTCACAGGTAGATAGTGAATTGATAATGGTGCTGGCAATGTGCACGAATATTATTATGGCTCTGTCAAGCTTTGTTTCCCAGAAACAGGAACTGTGAAGTTGGACTGGACACTGTGAACTTCAATATGGAATGGGAACTGGATGAAGAACTAGACAAGGAGCTGGACAAGGTACTGGGAGCTGTCTGCCTTCGAACCCAGGTGACAGTTGGAGCTGGGACCATGGAAGAGGAACCATGTAAGCTGAGAGCCAGCCTCAGGTCAAGCTGAAAGAAGACTTTACCTGGATACTGTGTACTAAGATTATGATTTATTGTGACCTAGGGGTGGAGAACTTTGACTTTTGTACTTTGTAATTGAATTAAGGATTTTGTGATTGGCTAAATGAATGTACTTTGTTGAAAACTATTGTGACCACTTTGGTGAAAACTATGTGGCCATTTTAGTGATGTCACTGTGAATGCTGTATTTTGATTTTATGTGAATGTTTTGCTCTGATTTGTTATTGAATAAATAGAGTTTTCACCATACTATGTAATCAGAACCTTGAAAACTGTTCACAGCAGCAGTCCTCTGGAAAGTTGCTCATGCTTAGCTTTACACTATATCTATTATACTCTCTCTCCCTTATATTCAATCTCTCCCTAGTCACTAGGTCATTTTCCTATTGCCTGTAAACATGCCTATGTCTCCTCAATCCTAAAAACAAAAATAGTCATTTGATCCCTCCACTAGATTTGATCTCTACGAGATAGCAGTCTATATATCCTCCCCTTCATGACTAAACTCCTTGAGATATCTGTTTATAATCCCTGCTCATCTGCCTCCTCTCACTTCACTCCCCTCTGAATCCTCTACATTTTTGTTTCTCACCTCATCGTTCAACTGAAACTGCTCCCAACAAAGTTGCCAATCATTTCTTAATTTTAAGATTTAAAATGTAATGGCTTTTTCTGTCCACATCTTTCTCAGTCTCTCTGCACCATTGGTTACTCCCCCTGGATAATCTCTATTTTTAGCCTTTTTGGACACTTCACTCTGATAGTTCTCTTCATGTTATGCTCACTAACCATGGCTCTCTCACAAGACTATATACTGTGCTCCCTTCTCTTTTTATTATCTACTATCTCACCAGACCATGTCATCACCTACCATGGGGCCATGTATTGTCTCTACGTAGAGGATTCCCAGATCTATGTACCCTTACCTAGTCTCTTGCTGAGAGTACAGTTACATATTGCCAATAGCCAGTTGGACATCTCAAACTACATGACCCATATGCATATCAAAGGCAGTATGTTCAAAGTAGAAGTCATTATCTTCTCCACATTGCCCCTCTCCCCATGCCAGAACCCCTCATCTCTTCCAGCTATCCCTCTTTCTTTTTAGTACACTGGTATTCTCTCATTCACCCAGGTTCACAACTTTGTGTCATCTTGACTCCACAGTCTTATTCACCCCAAACATCTAGTCCATTGAAAAATCATGACTTTTTTTCCTTCACAGCATCTCTTGTATACATCTCCTTCTTTTCACTTGCAGTGCCATTAGTCAAGTTCACACCCTCATCACCTTTTACCAAAACTATTGTTTTCCCTGCTTCAAATCTCTTCCCTACTACAATCCAAAATCTATCCTCCACTTGCATGTCCAGGTGATTTTTTAAAGCATACCATTGACCATGTTACTTCCTCCCTCACCCATGCATTGTATTCTGGATGGTCCTTATTTCCTCTATAGATCAAATGTAAACTACTTTGTTTGGCTCTTCATAACATGGTACCTTTCTACCTTTTCAATCTTCTTATACTTTACTACCCTCCTTGTATCCTGAGAACAAGCTATATCAATTCCCTTTCTAATCCTCAAACTCAGCACTCTTATGTATTTCCTGTCTCCATGCATTTGCACCAGCCATCCCTCCAAATCTAGAATCCTTTGCGCTTTCATTTTTGCCTCTTAATTTCCCTGCATCCCTTAAAGATACAACTCAAATCCTGTCTCCTTCAGGGTGCCTTTCCTGGTCTTTCTTGATTCTAGTGCCTTAACTTTTCAGACTATTTTCTATCTATTCTGTACATATCTCATATGTAACTAGTTACTTAATATTGTTGCCCCTGGCTGAATATATACTCTTTGAGGTCAAGATTTAATTACATTTGCCATTCTTTGTATCTTTACCTGGTTCATAGTGTTTAATAAATGCTTTTTCACTAACTGCTTGGACTGCTCTAAAACATATCTTTGGAGGCTTGTGAGCCATGGTTTTGAGTAGATACTGAACAAAAGTGAGACTTGACCTTGGAGTAACTTGTTGGAGATGAGTGAGGTGAGCTTCCTATTTCTTTAGCTCTCAACTCAGACAGTCAGTGGCACATGTTGGAGGAATTCTACAAAATTGAAGGAAGGATCCTTTGTCTCATCCTCTAAAGGAGGGCTAGGTTGTCAGAACTGCTCCTTTTGCTGAAGCTGGATATGTAAAGTGATTTTCAATTATGTAACAAGTTCATTGTATGTAATGTTAAGCAACCATCAAGTCAGAGACCAATTTCCTTTAGCTGAAAAGACCAATAGAAAGAAGAGCTCAGCTACATTGTGTGAGAAAATTGTGATAGGTAAAAACCTAAACTACCCAAAAATGGTTTGGCTTCCAGAATGACTAGTATGTATTTTGCATCCTCATCAAAGACTTACAGAATTCTCAGGTAATTCTGCAACTAATATGTAACTTTATTTTTATGTCTACATCATTGCTTTACTCAATTCCTTCCATCCCTTTGTTTGCATGCCTGAAATATCAATGTCTGTCTATCTAGCTAGTTAGCTATATCTTTTTCACATATTCTTGGATTGTAAGAGAGTGAAAAGCTGAAATCCATAACTTGTCTCAGGGACAATGAAAATGCATATTACCCATAATACCTTTTAGTTGGTTTGATTTGTGTATTGGTCACTTTCCACTGAATCCTTCATCTAAATGGTATTTCTTGAGGGTAAGAACATAGAGTTGGAAGTCAGGATTCCCCACACTCCCAGGCCAATTACATCCCAGTGACATTGCAGTCAACTGGAAATAACTTCCACCCCTGCTATTAATAAAGGGTTCCCATCTTTCATATCAGTTTCACCAACTACATAAAATAACCAGAATATGGGTGTCCTTGTAGGGATAGTGGTTTTGGTGCTCCAGTATGTTCTTGAGACCTGCTAGTGATGGAAACTCAATGCTGTTTGAGGTAGTCCATTCCCTTGTTGGACTTCTCCAATTGTCAGGAAGCTGACGGTTTTACTTAAAAAACAAAAAAAAAGTGGGGGGAGAGCAGAGTCTGAGTAGGAGGAAACTTGAGACTGCACTTCAGGGGAAATTATCTTATGGGCAGATAGTCCGTTGATTGATTGATTCAACTAACATTCCATGCATTGGGCAAGGCATTGTGTCATTATGTTAGACCCTGGGTATACACAAATACGCATGATTTAGAGCAGTGGAGTCAGTTTCAAAGAGAAACAGAGGTGGGCCCTAATTCATACATAAGGGTCTCTGTGGGTTGCACATTGACTTGGTTTTAAAACGTAATGGTATCTATGTTTCATTATATTTTTATTTTGTTAAGTATTTCTCAATGCCATTTGAGCCTAGTTCTGGCTGAACTAGGCATTGTGGGGTCTCTTGGAGGCCCCATATTTGCCTCCTCTGATTCAGATCTTGCCTTCAAGGAGCTTATAAATTAACTGAATTTAAATGAAGACATATATATATATATATATATATATATATATATATATATATATCAATAACTGATAAAAGGGAGAAGGAAATCAATAGAGAGGAGAGACTTGGGCAAAAAGCAGGAGAAATTTGTGAGGGAAGAGAGGATAAAAGAGAAGAGGAGGAGGAGGAGAAGTGGGGAGGAGAAACTGAGGAGGAGAGGAAGATGGAAAGGGAGAAAGAGTAGGGAAAGAAAGAGGGGGGAGGGGAAAGGGGGAAAGAGAAAAGGAGATAACTTTCACCTGGTAGACTCAGGGAAGGCCTCATGGAGTAATCCCTAGCTGAGCTGGGCCTTGATGGGGGCATTTCTTGGTCTCTCTGCTTATTTATCCCTCTTTATCAGTCTCATTTTTCCCCTTCTGGTGAGCTCCACTTCACCTGCTTTCTCTATTAACCTTCTAGTTTTCTCCTTCTTGATAAGTGAGTGCTGGCTCAGCTGCCTTCAGTGATTGTCCCCTGCCCCAAGAACAGCTTCCAGACATACTTTCTTAGCCTCCAGGGCCAGATGATTTCAGAGCCTTGAGGGAATTTGGGGGAGAGGGGCAGGGCAGAGATCTTTGTACCAGTCTACCTAATGACCTATTTGCTTGGAGGCTCTAAGAGTATGGGCTCCACTTAGGTTTGTTCCAAGGCCCTTCCCTGAACTATGGGATTGGTTTCAACACAAAACTGTTTACTCTATTCCAGGAAGCTTGGTGCATATATGACTTTTCTCTCTCCCATTGAAGGATGAGCATGGCAGATGAGGCTGGGCTGTTGCTCTTGGGGGAAATGATGGGATCCAATCCAGCCTGAGCTCTAGCAGGAGGCTTCTGACCTAGGTTGGGTAGTAGGGGTCTGAACTCAGGTTTGTTTTGAGGTTGCAGAAGGCTTTCCACTGTGTACTCATTTTCCTGTCTTGCTACAGTTTTAATAGTTGTGTGTCTGGTGCATTGCTACTTAAAGTTGTAGAATTAGGAACTTTTGCTGAGAGTTGAATGCCTCTTTTCTTTTCATTCAGATGACCAATGGATGGAGGACTGCTGACAGATTATGAACAGGGGAGTCTCTCTTGACTCCATTCTCAGGAATGGAGGAGTATTGAAAAAGAACACAAAGACTTGGAGGATGATGGAGAGTGCCTCTGGAGGTGATGGAGGGTGCCTCAGATTGTCCAGAAAGTTGACTTCATGAAGGGAAGTAAGAAGAAAAGACCAGAAAGGTAGGTTGAAAACAAACTTGCTTTAGATGCCAGGTTCAGTGACCTCTACTATAGGTAATGGGCAGTGGGGAACCTAGAAGGTCTTTGAGTAGGGTGATGAACTCATGGTGGTGTGTTAGCAAGATGGATGGAAATGGAGATTAACGAAGGTTATGAAGACCACTTGGGAGGTTATTACAATGATCTAGGTCAGGGGTGGGGAACCTGCAAAGTTGAGAACACATGTGGCCTTCTAGGTCCTCAGGTGAGGCCTTTTGACTGAGTTGAAGTTTGATAGAACAAACCCTCAGATTAAAGGAATTTGTTCTGTGAAATTTTAATTCAGTTAAAGGGATGCACTTGGCCCCACTCCTGACTAGGTAAAACTATTTGAGGGCCTGAATAAGGCTCATGATAATAGGAATTGAGAAGAAGGAATGAGTCCAGAATATATTGCACAGCACTGAATTGTGTGTGGAGAGGAAGAGTTTATGCTGACTGTAAGGTTTAAACACTAGAGGAGGGAAGAGGGAAGGGAACATGCATTTATTAAGTGTTCACTGTATATGCCATGCAATGGGTTATGCATTTTACATATTTGATCTCATCTGATCCTCACAACAACCTTGGGAGGTAGGTGATATTATGTTCCTCATTTTCTATTTGAAGAAACTGAGGCCAACAGAGATTAAGTGACTTGCCCATTGTCAAACAACTAGTAAGTATCTGAGGCAGCATTTGTACTCAGGTGTTCCTGAATCCAGGTCCAGTGCTCTCTCCATTGACATGCCTAGCTACCTGTAGTAAGACTAGTATGGGCTTAAGGACTCCCTGGCCAGTATCCTCACCCACCCTAATGGACTGAGTTAATGTCTCCTGAAAGTGACTTGCATTTAACAAGTTGAGCCAATGGGAGACTGGCTCATAACTAGAAATATACATAAATGGTTACATACAATTTCTGGATCCATCCACTTGGGATATTTCTGAACCAGGAATTACAGTGTGTTAGGGTCCCTATTGAAGGATGGAACTGAGATGCAGAAATCGTAATTCTGTCCTCTAATTGTCTTATGATAGTGGTAGAATTACTTCTTCCAGAAAAGGTAGTTATAGAACCAGTGGTGTTTTTTTTTTCCTTTCCAGAGCAGCCAGAGGAAGTGAGTCTTTTATGAGGCAAATTATTTAGAGGTCTAGAGCTGTTGGGCCCAGTACTCACATTAATCCTGATGGCCAAATGCAAGTCTAAGTAATGTCCTTGAGGGGCTTGAATAACCCTAAGGCATAGATAGGGTAGAAAGAGCATTAGATGAGAAAACAGCAAGGGATTAAGCAAAGACACAAGAAAAGGGCTCACCATGTGGTGTGGATTGGTCTAGAGGACAACCTTGACTCCAAGGATCTCCCTAAACTCACATTATTGGACTGTTCAGAGATGCTAGAATAATTCTCTCCTTCCTGTATGGCACTATTGCATGAATACCCACTTAGAAGAGATAGAGGATTCAGAAGAAGGAATCTGGAGGTTTAAATGGATGGCAAGCTTAATATGAATCATGTATATTACACGGCAGACAAAAAAGCTAATATACTCAAGAGAGGCAAGGCACCAAGAACACAAGAAGTGAGTGTTCTGCTATGCTCTGACCTGGCAAGACCATTTGTATTCCGTCTGAGCAGCTTGCTATTGGAAAGCTCTTCAGAAATTTGACTCTTCTGAGTCTGTTCCTTATCTATATTCACCTCATTGGCTTATTGTAAAAATTCATTGGCATAACATGTGGATAGTGCTTGGTTAACCTTGAAGTTTAAAGGTCAGGTCTGAGGAGGCTGGGCAGGAGAGGGAAAGACCGGGGCAGTTTTTTTGAGGGAAGTGTGTAAGAAGTGTGTATATGAGAGAAGACTCAGGGTTGTGAAGGGGAGGATGTTAGAGCTATCCCTTAAGTATTTATAAGGTTGTCATGTAGAAGATTAGGCTTGTTTTTGTTCTTGGCCCCACTCGACAGAGTTTATGAGGGATGGGTGGAAGTTACATCAAGGCCAAATCGGGTTCAGTGTAAGGAAAATTTTCCTCTTAATTAAAGCTGTCAAAAATGGTAATAGGCTGGATCATGAAGAATGGCCCTCCCATGGCTGGAGGTCTTTAAGCAGAGTCTGAATGATAACTAACCTGGGATACTTTGGAAGGGATTCCTCTTCAGGTGTGAGCCAGATTATGAGGCCTCTGAGGCTCCTTGTATCTCTGACATACCCTGATTCTGTATTTGTGACTAGAGAAGGGAATTCTGGGAAGAGGAAAGCTAAGTGATCTTTGAGACTCTGCATTTGTAGGGATAGAAGGAGGGGTTTTATTGCCAGCCCCCTTGCTACACATAAGAAGGGAAATTTAATTTTTAGAAGTAATTAGTTCAAAGAATTACAAAGAATATTTATCAAATTAAATTGCATTTGGCTGAAATTACTTGTGCTCCATTTTTGGCCATCATTAAACTTTTGATCTGTAAATGTGCCTCTTGGTTTCCTAGATCCAGGCCTCTAGAGTTTCACAAATAATGCTAGGCATAGTTTTAGCTGCCTACTTGGTCACAAAGAAGACTTATTTAGATATGGATCTTCTGTTGTTTCTTCTACCTTGGACTCCTACTTGTACCTTCATGAAGAGCTATCTACCTTTGTGCTCATCCTTTGAGTAGCTGGAATCTAAGACTCCCTGTCTCTACTTTGAACCTCCTCCACTACAATTGATTTACACTCAAATCAGCTACTGACTTTGGGAAATTGGTGCATCTATATTGAATAATAACAGTATGATATTTTTGCACAGGGTTACCATTTCATAAAAAATAATGGATATTATACTTCATAAATCAAATGAAAATAGCATATACTTTCCCCCTCACCAATTTAATCTAGTGTTTCTTAATATTGAATCAAATACTTTTAAAACATATTTTTCAAGACTATGGAAAAGTTTAGCTGTAGCTTTGATATTTAAAAATATTTGGGATAGTAAAATACGGTGAACTTATTTCTCCCCAATGTTTGCCTCTTCAGAATGATGCATTTTAAATGTCCTTCAAAGGCTTCTTGCTCATTACCTGAAAAAATGATAGAGTAGTTTGTGATATTCCATTATGGCATCACTATTCATATACCTCAAGTATTGCCTGTGCATTATCCTTGACCTATTCTGAGGCCATTCCCAGGAAGCTATCCTTTGTTCATGGTCCTCCAGTAACCCAAAGTGATGCTCTCATTTGGCCTCCTGCCTTGGTGCCCTTTGATTTCTCATTGCACAAGGACTTTGAGTAGATGAAACTCAAATGGCTGAAACAACTCTACTCACTAAGGGGGAACCCTGGGGTGCTCATGTTTCCTTCATAATGTAGCCATTTAGATGCAGATGACCCAAGAAAATAACAAATGTCTTCCTCTAGATGGGTCATATATATGGTAATGATGGAGTGATTAAGACATTGCAATTTGTGCCTCATTGGGTCAGAATGTTGCCTTCAAAAATCTATTATCTTTGTCTTTGGATACCTCATTTACATTAAAATTAGCAGTTGCAAAGGATTTTATCTGACTTACAGTTTGTTAGAAAAAGAAAAAGGAATATTAGTTTGGTACTTAACTAGGCCATCATAGCATCAGATGGAATTTCACCAGGAATCCCTAAGGCTGCCTTCTTAATGCCTACAAAATAAATGACATGGCAAGATGAGGATTGCCAGAAAAGTTGGCTCTGGGCTTTAATAATTGGGATCAGCAGTTTGAGTTTGTCTTTTATACAACAGTGCAAGGTTTTGACTGTTGGTGGTAATCTGGGCAACCTCTGGGTGAGCTGAAGCATCTAGGAACCTTTAGAAGCAAATAAGTTCAAATTTCCCAAACTCGTCATGTTTTCTGGCAGTGATGGCAATAGGCCCATCTGAAAGTGCTAAATGGCACTCCTTTCCATTGATATTGATCAAGAAATGCCACATCCACCAATCAATAGGAGTATGTGGGAGATTGGGGAGTGTGAGTGGAACCTGGCCAGTTGTGTGTAATATTAACAGATACTCACTCTTGAGAAAGGGCATCAGCCACTTAAAATTGTTCAGTTTTGCTTCGACCTCTCTAATTTGACTTTTAAAATTCTTCTTGAGCTCTTTCAAAGAGGATTTTTGGGCTGGAGACCAGTTCATATTCCCCTTTGAGCTTTCAGATGTATGTGGATATAGTGATAATGCTGTCCTCTTCTGATTTTGTGTTTTGATCTTCCCTGTCCCCATAGTAAGAATCTATGGTCTTTGCTTTTCTAAGTTGATTTCTGCTCATTGTGTTTGCCTTTTTTTCCTGGCTTTTAAAGTTTATTTCTGCTTCTGCATGCGTCACAGGGGCCTCTGTCCCATGCTTCTTGTGCTGGGGGCTAGGGGCCTGGTTACTGGCTTTTTGTACTGGGGCCTCAGGTTCTGGCAGGTTCTGGAACCTGTATGATACTGTGGCTTACCTGGGCTGAGCTGGAGCTGTTGGTGGTGGCTGCTGTGTGCCAAGGTCAGGTGAGGTCTTTTTGCATTTCCCCAGGGTTACACTGAAGCTCAGGGGGTAAGGTATGGGGGAGGGGTGGTCTGGCTACTGAAAGTCTCCTCCTCTCTCCAGTTGTGCTAGAACATGGGAAGGCTCAGGCACTGCGGGATGCCTGTCCATGGTTCAAGTGGTGGTTCTCTGTTCTGGTGTCTGCTGATTCCCATGGCTATTCAAAGGCATGCAATGGATCCTCATGTTTATACTTTCCAGGGGCTTAGGGGGCTCAGGATCTACTGCTGGTTTGCTGAAGTGGGGCTTGTGGCTGGCTTGCTAGAACGACTCCTGTCTTGTACTGGTTCCCTTCAGCCACAGCAAGAGGAACCTTTCCTGTTAATCCCCCTATCCTCACAAGCTAAAAAACTGCTGCATCCCATCTTTCTGATTGATGTTTCTAATGTAGATTAAACCAATTGTTTAATTGTTCCAGGATTTTCCTGGGGTGGTATTTTCTGGGTTTTTCAAGGTCAGCAAAGGAGAGTGAGAGCAACTTACTGCTTACTCTTGGCTCCCAGAAATAGGCATTTAAAATTAATGATTTGCCCACTTATGTTCATTTGAAGTGAATGACCTTACAAGAAACTCCCTGGAAAACTAGACATTTTCAATTTGGTCATTTTTCGGTCATTTCCAACTCTTCATGGTTCCATTTGTTTTTTTGTTTTTGTTTTTGTTGTTGTTAAAGATGCAGTAGTGGTTTGCCATTACCTTCTCCAGCTCATTTCACAGATGAGGAAACAGGCAAATGGGTTAAGTGATTTGCCCAGGGTCACATAGCTGGTGAGTATGTGAGGCCAGATTTGAACTCAGGAAGATCCAGCCCCATCACTTTCCACTGAGCCACCTAAATGCCCCTAAACTAGAGATTGCATAAATTATAATGTAGGTGATATTTTTGGATTTATTCAGGGTTATCTATGGCTCTCTGACTTTGCGTGGCAATATTGTTTCCAACAGGACCTTGTCTTACTCATGCTCTATCATAGGCAGAATAAGTTAGTTTGGCCATCAACCTTATTTTGGGAGTTACATCAGGCTTTTAAAATGGAAAGCGTGAAGGGAAGCAGCAGTCTGCAATGGCCTACATCTTTTCTAGCTTTTATACTGTATATTCATTTGGTTGTAGGGCAGATAACATTAGACAGAATGATATTGTACATATGTATTTTCTGGCAGGGTGGGTAGAGGGGAAAAAAAAGAGGTAATAAAATATATTGTAAAACTCAAGTTAGGGGAAGATACTATTGAGGTTAGTTGAATTTTTGGACAGACTGAGAGCTAGTCCAAAAGACATTTTATTTTTGTTTTACTCCTTGTTGAAAGTATTTCCAAGATGAAGCCCACTACCTAATGTGGTTTAAATAGATTAAATTAAATAGAATGACTGACTTCCATCTAGTAGAAGAGATAGTAAAACACTGTGTCCATATCTTATTAGGAAGGTGAAGTAAATGTTTAGTAATAACCTCTCTGAAAAAGTATGACATATTTCTTAGTTTAATCTGTGTTAGAAACATCAATCAGATAAATCAAGACAATCAATAGAACAATGTCTCAAGCTTTACTTGTAGCATTTGTTGATTTCTGAAGTGTAAACCCTCACAACTGATAATTTAAGTCATCTTCCCATGAGCCAGTGAGAGCCGCTTCCAGCACATCCTTGAAAGTGGGGTACTACAGAGGAAGAAGGTTGCATATACTGTCCACCATGGCCACGTTGATTGGTTTTGTTCAGTAGGGACAGGAAGCATGTCGGGAATTGACTAATATTTTTAGAAAGCCATAAGTGAAGCATGAAATTTGTCTACCTACCTTTCTGCCTTTAGTACAATTTATTGTACATAATTGGATATTTCCCTTGCCCGAGGAAATAAACCTTGTGGAGGGTAGAATAGTGGGCGGCAAGCCTAGACAAATACAATGCCTCAGGGATGGAAGTGGCCTTCAAAGCCTTTACTGTCTCCCATATATGGGCTGGGCTCCTGAATTCCCTCAGAGCAGTGTTCTATAGATGAGAGCAGTCTCCATTTGGGGCCAAAATACAATAGAGAAGTTAAGGTTAAGTCCCATATGCAAGTGAATAAAGCATAGTAATTACTAGCAATTTAGCAGCTGTCTCTGGATTAAAATATTCTTTAATTTTCTTTACAGAAACAATTAGCTAACTTTTTACACATGGAAGTTACATAAACTTTACAGACTTTAAAGGATCAAGAGCTTCCTAGAACCACAGAAATCACTTCAAAGATTCTGAAGATTTGTTAGTAGACATTCAAGTTGTCTTAAAATAAGCAGCTTCAAGCAAATGGGATATTTACTAATCCTCACAGTATTGTTATCTTCACCAATGTAGAACAATGACTGATAGATGAAAGATACATGCAAATAGTCTTTTTCTGTTGTAGATTCACAGTCAAAATTGGGCTGCCTCATTCTCATATCAGTTAATAAGAAAAAAAGGCGTCATGAAATCAGTAGTTTAAATGACAGAGGGTAATGTCAGAAATTATTGTTAGATTTTTCAAGTGATAATATGACAGGTTTGATCATAACCTGGTTATATCAAGCTCATTAGCCCTGTCATCCCCGTGATAGAAGATGTGGATACATCAAGTTCATTAGCCCTGTCAGTTAGTTGGTCTACTAGAAGGAAAACTCTGTTTTAAAGCCCATTTCAAAACTTAGAAGACATTTTTATGCAGTACATTCTCTCTCCTCACAGCAAGCGAATTGGTCACCAGTCAAAGTGACCTTTTAAATATGACAACTTGAAAGAGGTGAACCTTTTCAGCCTCACCGTTGGTTCCCAGGTGACCGACCAACAGAGAGGCTGATAGTAAAGAAGCTCTCTTCCCAGGAGTGGGAGGGAGTCTGTAACAACCTTGTGAATATCAACCCCAGACAAACAGCATGAGCTCTTTTCAGCCATTTGGGGAAGGAAAGAGCTCCCATACGCTTTACCCTCAGCCCCTTCAAGGCCCCCAAATAATTGCCTAGCTTTGCTAACTTCCATAGAAGTATACTATAAAGGCATCTCCTGGCTTTGTGAATGGCCATATGCCTGCCTGCCATAGTGATTGCATCTCATTGATAAATTGCTTTTTATTGTTTGCTATTTTCACCTAAATGCATTGTTTTTAAACTGGAAGGGACCAGGAAGTCACCAAATAGCTGGTATTTTTTTTTTTTGCCTTTTTGGAGGGCATTTGGGGTTAAGTAACTTGCCCAAGGTCACACGGCTAGGTTTTTGTTCGTGTGTGCCTTAAGTGTCTGAGGTCGGATCCGAACTCAGGTCTTTCTGACTCCAGGGCCAACGCTCTACTCACTGCACCACCTAGCCGCCCAATAGCTGGCATTTCTACGGTGCTTTAAGGTTTGCCAAGTGCTTTACAAATATTATGTCCTTTGATCATCAGACCATTCATGATAGATGCTATAATTGTTGCTATCCACAGATCAGGTCAGAATCAGGTTAAACAACTGGTCCAGGGTAAGGTTTTGAAGCAAAATTTAAATTCAGGTCTTCCTGACTCCAGGTCTAACACTCTCATCTCCTGTGCCACTTAGATGCCATCTATTGCAACCCCACCCCCTTTTTTACAGGTAAGGAAGTGAGTCCCAAAGAGACTGAATCACTTACTTAGGTCATATATGTGGCAGAGTCAGTGCCCTTTTCACTGAAGCACACTACTATGGGCATGGGTATGGGCATGGGCAGGGTCAAGCAATTGGTTTGGGCTGATATTTTAAAAATAATAGATGCACTGGCTTAGAATTTGGGTTTTGAAAATCAACTCTTGGTTAACAGTAGGTGTGGGTACAGAAGAGTCCATCTGGGGTCATACATGAAGGATGAGCAACCAGGGCCCCATCTTTATTTCACTGTCGGTACACAGTGCTCAGACCAGCTTATCCACTTGACAGGAATTTCCCCCACAGATACTGGTTCCATTTTTCCTTGTGTTGCCTTTTAGGGGATAGGAACAGAGTCCTAGAACACCATGGATCTCCTTTAGGCCTGAAAATTTCAGAACCTTTGGGGAAATTCCTGACTGATTTGATGACTAATTTAAAGACAGATGTGAGACCTATGGCCTTTATGCAAAATATTTTTCACATGAACCTGACCCCTTTTTTTCATGAAAGATGAGCACCACCACAAATTATATTATTTTGAATTGAACATTCTCTTGCCAGTGGTGATACCCTGTAGATATTTAGAGGAACAGCATAATGAAATCTCCTAAAAGAATGCTGTTACACTTTGGAAACAATTCATTGAAATCTGTCTTCTGTTAATGGTTCAGTTTGGCTTTGGGTATTTGTTTGTGTTTAACTGACAGATAAAAACAGCCACTACCACCTTAACTATTGTATTCTTGACTTTTTTCCATTTCTCCAGAAGAAAATTCTGTTTTATCTATAGTCAGTGTTCTTCCAAAAGGAATGAATTAAACATCCATCTAAAATTAGCCCTGAATGACTATTTATTTTGCTTTTAAGTGATTCTATTGACACTCTCTTGTTACTTTTAAATGTAATACCAAGAATTTTAAAATCAGCCTTACAAATAAGTACTAACATTTATTGCCCTTTTGGAGGTGGGTGGTAGTGGTGATGGTGGTGATTTCAAATGAGCCTTCCCTATTGTGATAGGCTGGACACCATCTGGTTTAGTCCCCTGCCTCCTGGCAGCTGCACATCTAACTCATTCAAGGAAAAGGGTTGTCTCTGGGGTTTTTTAAAGTTTTCTAGAAAGAGAGATCCCACCAACTCTCTCGGTAGCCAGTTTCAGCATTTTATCACCCTGACAGTAAGATTTCTTCTCTGTTCTAAGCCCATCCAACTTTCGATGACATTTTTATGCATCTTTCCAGTCTTGGCTCCAATCTGACCCCTTTTCATTTCCTCTAGCATTTTCAACAGGAGATCTATATGCTTTCTGACATGAAGTGAGTAGTCATTTGAGAAGGAAAGAAAAATGGCTCCCCAGGGAACTGAGTATCAAATATGATATATATTATACCAAATGGACCCTTGAGAGTAACACTCTCTAACATTCATATGGCACTTTAGACTTTTGAAAACACTTTTACATCTATTCACATTTGATCGTCCCAATAACTCAGTGATGGTGAAAGTGCTGATATTATGATTTCCATTTCATAGACTAGGAATCTGAGGCTTACAGAGTTTAAGCAACTTGCCCAGGTCAAACATCAAGGTCAAATAGTGGTGGTGACATTGGAATCCCAAATGCCTTCTAGCTCTTGCCTTCTTTCTGATCCTATGACTACTGATTTGGTATTCTTTTCACTCTATATCAGTTCTTCTGCTAAAAAGAACTATTTAATTTACTGTGCCATCTAATCTCACCATTTTTAAAACATCAACAGATTTCCCAATTAGAGAAAGATGATGAATTTGAGCTAGTTATTTTTATGTTAGTCCTTTTTGGTGATCAGGTCTATTTTTTTTCTTATTGCTCATTTCCAGATGGAAAAAAAAATAGGGTTTAATGAAGTTTTTGCATATCAACACTGACTTGCTCACTAGAAAACTCTGTTAGTGGCAACAGTCATTGTAGAAACAGAGGAAATCATATGAGGTTGCACACTTTGGTGACTTCTAATTTTCCCAGGGGCTCTAGGGAGAGGGTATTTAAGTGAAATTAGTCCTGGAGGTCAAGACTGGCGTGCAGACAATGGATCAGTCAACCTTTGCTATTTGCCATGTAGTATATGGGAATCATGCACATTAAATTGACCTTCCTAGATAATCAAACTTCTCACCTTCCGAGCTCTTGTCTTTTTCCAACTTTGTCCATTGCTCCTTGTTGTACCACATGGAGCTAAGCAGAATAAGTCTGCTTCTTCTTATATATGCTAGCCCTTTGATACTTAAAGACAGTCTTCCCTTTCTCCAGGTTAAACACTCCTGGTTCCTTTAACTAATCTTCATATGTTATAGGCATTGAATTAGTGTCCTTAAATGTGAATAATTTTCACTGAAAGTGTGGGAAATCACATAGAATTTTAAGTGTTCTCTATCATTTTAATGCCTGTATCTTAAATTATTTGAGGTTGGAAGGGTTCTCATTTTCAAAATAGTCCACTTATGGGGCTTTATACTTATTCCCATGATGATGCAATAACTGGGACTTAAATGATAATGTGACTTGCTAGAGAATGGAAGGCAAGGTTAGCAACTGAGGAAGTCAGTTGAAATGTGGGCTGATGAACATAGAATTAACAAGCACATGAGACACAAGTTGGGTCTAAAACTGGTAGGGAACTCCTTTGGGATGAATTAATGAAATGCATGAATGACTGTAAGATCATGCATTAAGCATTTGCTATATGCCAAGTACTCTATTTAGAACTGGTAAGAAACCAGTATCTTTATCGTTTGTCTGGATAACCTACTTTCTACTTCTAACTACTATGAGCTTATGAACTTCCTTTGTAGATCCTTAATGGTGATAAATCTTCCTTCTTTGAGAGTGGAAATAATACCATTGTCAGGAGTAGCTAACATTTCTCTGGCCCTTTAGAGTTCCCAGGGATTTATCCTCATTATCCAACTTGAGTCTTTCAATAGCCTAGTGAAGTGAGCACTCCCAAGTATTATTACTTTACAGATGAGGAAACTGGGCCTCAGAGGTTTGCAGAGGTAGTAGTAAGTGTTGGGACTGGAAAGAAATAAGTCCATGTTTATGGTCTAACTCAAGTAATTTCCCATGAAAGGTACATCTTCGAGGTTTATGTTCCCTTGGATTAAGAAAAAAATCCTTGTTTTTGAAGATGCCATTGTGTCATAATCGAGATGGTAAAATAATCATTTTTGATTTATGAGATAATAGATTTGATTATAGTTACTGATATTTCTATAACTTTATGTAGATAATTTCACTTAATCCTCACAGTAACCTCTAAAGGAAGTAATATGGATAATACTAGCCCTCTTTTACAGATGAAAAACTCAGTATCAGAGAAATCTATTATCCTGAGATCATATAAGTGTTAGAAGTGGCACTCAAATACAGTATTCTTCTAGTTGGAAGGACATTAGTCTTTATATTCTCCCACACTACCTTTCAACTACTCTTAAGAGATAGTGTGCTATATAGTCAACATAGGGCTGACTTTGACCTATAATAACTGTGTGATCATGAGCAAATCATGTAATCTTTCCAGATTCCATAATAATCTCTGCCACTATGAGTTGCCAAATTGCCTTGGTAGGAATGTTCTGACCAAAGCCCCTGTCCCTCTCCCCTACCCACACAGTAAAAACCCATCATCTCTCTCAGTGCACCAAGGTAAAACAGAGCAGTGGCAGGTTGGGTAAGGCTAGGCAGGACAGATTATCTGTCTCCCTCCCCCTCTGTGGAACATTCTTAGTCCTGTGTATTGGAGAGAAGGTATGGACAGATACATAGTTCTCTATTCCATGAAGTAGACCAGTGGTGTCAAACTCAAATAGAAACAGGCTGATTTTTTAATCTTCTATAAGTATCCCTATAGCATAGAATGACTTTGAAAACTGTACATTAGCATTATCTATCCGGTATTTTTTATTTATTGACCTTAGTAATGTTACAAGTAGCAATATACCCTGTGAGGCCATATATTTGATATTGCTGGCCTCAGTGATACATTGCTGATATCTTAGACTTGAAGGGAAAAACCAAGTATGTAATAAAACAAATTAAACATGTAAATGTTTACAGAAGGGTCTTTTACTTTCAAACAATTTAAAATTATGTGATGCAATACCACCGCAGGCACTTGAGGGGAAATATTGACATCATCTTCTTAGACCTTTTACTTTAGCTGTTGCTACTATAGACCTAACTTTTTTTAGCTGTCAGTATTATCATTTTCAGTATTTGGCAAAGCTCTTCTTCGATTTCATAATACTCAACTCTGTAGTCTTCATTACCTATATATTGTTTTCAAGGAAAATAATTCAATGGCCTAAATTTCTTTATGTATTTTGAATGTGAGTTGTATTTCAAGAATGCCATTTTCCTTCCTTTTGTCATACTGGGTAGACTATCACAAGAACTCACCATATCAGACTACTTCCCAGCTCCTCTAAACCCATTGCCACAGACCCCTAGATGCTTGATTAATCTGCTCCTATTTTCTCTCCAGTCTAAGCTACACTTCATTACATTTTTCTCCTGAAGTCTGTGTACTTCAAAAGATTTTGTTTGAAGTGCTCTGTGAGCCCTGCAGAATTGTGAGAGAGAACTTCCTTACAAAGGTATTTTATTGGTTAAGTTACTGTCAACAACAGCAACACAAAATGTCACCCTAATTGGTACCCACAAATCTGGGGCAATCGATTAGTCTTGTTCATGGAACCTTAGTGCTTAGATTGGCCCCAGCTCACTGTCCCAACCCATGATTCTTACAGAGATAGTATCTATTTATCCTTTGATTTGGTTCTGATAATAGTAAAAGTCTTTCAGAATCCATTGCAGTTTAAACCTCAAACTATTTTAAATGTAACAGACTTCTATTGATTTTATTCCTATGCTTTCTCTGTGGGTTCACAAAGTTTAGGCCAATGGAATGCAAAGTCAGGAGATTCCACCATCTAGAAAGACTTGGAGACAATTTATTTTTCCTCTGATGACTGGCCAAGGTAAATTCAGATGAGCTAATAAGCAGGCAGACTAATGTATTCTTCTAGCCGTAACCATGGAATACTGTGAACAAGGTTGTGGAGTAGTGGCAGTCTGTGTCAGTGACCACTGGCAGATGAAATAACATATATTTGTCTAGTTGATAAGTTCAGAATACAGTAATGTTGATGCATCTTCTATGCACTTGATTTTATTAAATCAGGGCCCCATGAATTTTTTTAATTAAAAATTATTTTGGGTTTCTGAACTTTCAAAATAATGTGATATCTATATTTCAGTATAATTGGTTTCTTTTGTTATCCTGTGCAGTTTATTTTCTGTATTTAAAAAAGATTATCCTGATAAGGGATTCTTAGGGTTCTTCTACTGCTAAAGGGTTCCCTGATCAATAAAAAGGTTAAGAACCATTGTGTTAAACTGATTGGTTAATTGTCCATCATTCTCAAAGAGCACCAAAATGACATCACTATGCTAAAGTCAAGTTTCAATGTATCTGACTGTGACTGATCAGACCAATATGAGCTCAAAATGCTCTACTGCAGGTTGGGCACAAATAATCTGCATGAATATTTGGGGTGAATTCTCCAAATTTGTGTATCCTGCATTTCCTTTTCAATTTCAATTCTGCTTTGCTTATAGAGCACAGCACGTTTTCTCTCTTTTTTTTTTGGAGGGCAATTGGGGTTAAGTAACTTGCAGAAGGTCACACGGCTAGGTTTTTTTGTTTGTGTATGTTAAGTGTCTGAGGATCCGAACTCAGGTCCTTCTGACTCCAGGGCAGGCGCTCTACTCACTGCACCACCTAGCTGCCCCAACAGCACGTTTTCTGATGTGGGCACACCATGCTGAGAGGTCCTGTGCCAGTATCTCCCATGTCACACAATCAATTCCAAAGTTCTTAAGAGAAACCTTGAGAGTACCCTTGTATCACTTCTTCACTTCACCATGTGAGTGCTTAAATTGTGTGAGTTCTCCATAAAATAGTCTTTTTTGGCAAGCGCATGGTTTGCATTTGAACAACATGGCCAGCCCATCTGAGTTGCATTCTCTGAAGCAGAATTTGAATGCTTGGCTTTTAAGTTCTAGAAAGGACCTCAGTTTCTGGTGCCTTATGCTGCCAGGTGATCTTCAGAATCTTCATAAGACAATCCAAAGGGACGCAATTCAGTTTCCTGGGATGGCACTGGTATACCGTCCAGGTAGACACATTATGAAAATGGTGTAACATCATGTGACATGGTTTTCAGAAAACATTTATCCTATTCTTACATCAAAAGTTGATGTCAAAGGTGTGGAATCATGAAATGGAAGGGAAATTATCTAACTGAATTGAAAAGCAGCTAAAGAGAAGAGACAAAAGAAAGTATTAAACGGAAACTTTGAGCTGAAAGTAGCTTTCCATTTACTATTGGAAGAAGAAAAAGGAGAGATTGATCCCAGGAAAGTTTCACTATGGGATTTACTGAAGTACCTCTCTTGAACACAGAAGATGCTGCATTGCAAAAGTGGAAAAAATATAAGGTTCCCTTCTTGGGCTTCCATTTACAAAGCATCTTTGCCAGAACTCATCATCTTTGGGTGGACTTTTTAATATTTGTCTTCTCTCCCTCCATCCTCCCTCTTAAAGAGCACTTACTGATACCATGTTGTTACAGACTTAATCTTTTTTCTTCCTTGTGTGAATATTCTTGTGATTTGACCCACTGAGGGCATAGAAGTTCAGAGGTCAGGCAGCTAGATGGCACAGTGACTAGATTGCTAGGCTTAGAGTCAGATATGTGACCTTGGACAAATCACTTAACCTTTCTCAGCCTATTTCCTTATCTATAAAATAGGAATAATAATAGTACCTACCTCACAGGATTACTGTGAAGATTGAATAAGGTATTTGTAAAGTGCTTTGTAACACTTAAAATGATATAGAAATGCTGTTAGTTATTATTATTATTAGTTCATCATGTGTTTCAAGATAAAAGGGACCTAGAAGTCATCTAGTCCATCTCATTGTTCAGAAAAGAAGAAAATACAAACAAAAGGGGATTAATGGCCTGGGAGCAGAAATTTGATCTGAAAAGTTAGAGGATTTTGAATGGGGACATAGAGGAATCGATTGACAAACTTGTTTCAGGAACATTGGCAGGGTTGCTATAATGGTGGTTCCAGACCTGCCAGCTTGAAGTAGTAGACCAGAGGAAGCAATGACCAACCAGGGCAGTGAGGCTTCAAGTGTAAGTGTTAAAGATGAAAGAGTTCAGACCTATAGGATGTGGTCTCTGTTGTGAGCGACAGGGTGGCTGCTGAGGTTGTCAAGTGTCATGGGGATGTGGGAGCTAGAGGTTTGCTTGAATTATCCAAACATTTTATAATTTTTTGCTACAGATCTAGCCATTAGACACTGTCTTCATAGAACTAAATGAAGCTACAGCTTAGACTATTTTTTTCTCAAAACTTAGAACCTGAGTGATGGGGCCTAGAAACTTGCACTGGTCAAATTAGATGGATCATTATTCAATAATTGCCTTATTTTTTGCTGCCACAGTCTCCATGGATCCTGATTGAGCCATACGTGGTATGTTTCCCAATAGTTGCTTATTTTTTACACCAAATAATTTAGAAAAACAACAACTAATGTATTTCTCTCCAACAAGTGGTATTTATGCCCTTGAATATATTTGTTCAGCATCCATTGTTGAAATGCTAACAGTTCAAGTTTATTTTATGCTTATTTTGTAGAGAGGATGATGTTTTCGCTTGAATTCAGAATTAGGCAAATGATTATTATGGGGTAGAATAAATGTCATTTAGGATAGAACGTGCTAATTTTGGCTTATTGTTTTTACTGGTGAGATCCAATAATAATAATAAAGGTTTGGCTCTATGACTATTTTGTTTGAGTTGTTTCACTGAATTTACTATGCCAGATATCTGCCTGGGGAACTGAGCTGTTGTTCTAGGGATATAGTAGTCAGTTTAACTAGATGCTGTTTGGAACAGAAAGCTAGCACCTGAGGACAAGGTTCAAGGAAGGGAATGACAGTAGGTGAAATACAGAAACATAGGACTATATAGTCCACTGGGTCAGACAGGGCTTCAGGTGGAAGCACCCTGGATAGCTCAGTGATAGAACTTATATGGACACATACTACAGATTGAATGAGGGCTTTTATTCTCACAACTCCAGATTTAATCACTTGTTTCTGTCCTCTAGTTGTAATTTACTAATTTCTAAAGGGGTTTTTCCTTTTTATAACATACTTAAACCTTATGTGGTCAGAGATACAACCATCTACACCAAGCAGGAAAAAAGAGTCCTGGAATCCAGTAGAATTAGAAAAATTCTCTCCTAGTATAAGAAAAAAAAAAGTTGCTCAGAATTTTCCAGTGCATCTGAGATCTCATCAATGTAGTATCCTTTCCAGTGACATAAAATCACAACCCGTTTTTGCCTGTATACCCCTCTGCCACTCTTGTTAATGTATGCTCCTACTGCCAGAGGCTTTTCTCCCTTTCTCTTGATATCACTAAGATGCCAGTGGAGAACTGGGGTTTTCTATAAGGTCTCCCTCACTTTTGGGGGGGGGAGTGAGATTATGGAGAACTTTATTTTTTTTAATTAATTTATTAGTTTAGTTTCAGTTAACAAGATTCAATTCCATAGTTCCTTGAATTTCAAATTCCCTTTACCTCCCTCCCCCCCACCCCAGGACAGCATATAGTCCAGTAAAGGATCTGCAAATACATTCATATTAGACATTAGTCCAATTACAAAGGTGAATTGTACTAGGTGGGATGAAAAATGGTAAAGAAGAAATAAAACCAAACAATGAAAAGAAAAAGATCAATTAGTTTGCTTCCATCAGGATTCAGGCTCAGTTCTTTCTAGTTATTTCTCTGGATGTTGCATTTCTCTCCTTCATGAGTCTTTCGACATTGACATATATCACTGCATTGCTGAAAAGAGTCCAGTCTGTCATAGTTGGTCATCACATATATGATGTGTCTGTGATTGTATACAAATTTCTTCTGATTCTACTCTTCTCGCTCAGCATCAGTTTGTATAAGCCTCTCCAGGTAAATATGAAATCCGTCTCCTCCTCGTTTCTTATAGCACAATAATATTCCATTACATTCATATAACACAACTTGTTTAGCCATTCCCCAATTGATGAGCACCCCTTTAATTTCTGATTCTTTGCAACCACGAAAAGAGCTGCTATAAATAATTTTGTACATTTGGGTCTTCCTCCCACTTCTATGATCTCTTTAGGATATAACCCTAGAAGAGGTATTGCTGGGTCAAAGGGTATGAAATTATTTATAGCCCTTCGGGCATAATTCCAGATTGCTCTCCAGAATGGTTGGATAAGTTCACAACTCCACCAGCAATGCATTAGTGTTCCAATTTGCCCACATCCTCTCCAGCATTTGTCATTTTCCTGTTTTGTCATCTTAGCCAATCTGACTGGTGAGATGTGGTACCTCAGAGTTGTTTTGATTTGCATTTCTCTAGTCAATAGTGATTTAGAGCATTTCTTCATATGCTTATAGATATCTTTCTTTAATTTCTTTCTCGGAAAACTGCCTGTTCATATCCTTTGACCATTTATCAATTGGGGAATGACTTATATTCTTATAGATTTGACTCAATTCTCTGTATATTTTATAAATGAGTCCTTTATCAGAGACATAGGTTGTAAAAATTCTTTCCCAGTTTCCCACCTCCCTCTTGATCTTGCTTACATTGGCTTTGTTTGACCAGAAGCTTTTCAATTTAATGTAATGAAAATTATCCATTTTGCATTTTATAATGCTCTTTAATTCTTGTTTGGTCCTAAAGTCTTCCCCTCTCCACAAATCTGACAGGTTAACTATTCCTTGCTTTCCCAGATTGCTTACAGTATCATCCTTTACACCTAGATCATGCACCCATTTAGACTTGATTTTGGTATTTGGTGTTAGATAATGATCTATGCCCAGTTTCTGCCATACTGTATTCCAGTTTTCCCAGCAGTTTTTGTCAAATAGTGCATTCTTAGCCCAAAAACTGGGGTCTTTGGGTTTATCGAACAATAGATTACTATATTCATTAACTGCTGGGTCTCCTGCGCCCAATCTATTCCATTGATCCAACACTCTATTCCTCTGCCAGTACCAAGCAGTTTTGATGACTGCTGCTGTATAATACAGATTTAAATCTGGCATAGCTAGTCCACCTTCACTAGCATTTCTTTTCATTAATTCCCTTGATATTTTAGACCGTTTGTTTTTCCAAATAAATTTTGTTACTATTTTGTCTAGCTCTAAAAAGTGTTTTTTTGGTGAATTGATTGGTATGGCACTAAATATACAATTTAGTTTGGGTAAAATTGTCATTTTTATTATATTAGCTCAACCCAGCCAAGAGCAATTGATATTTTTCCAATTAGTTAGATCTGATTTTATTTGTGTGAGAAGTGTTTTGTAGTTGTGATCATATAGGTTCTGGGTTTGTTTTGGCAGGTAGATTCCCAAATATTTTATAATGTCTAAGGTGACTTTAAATGGGATTTCTCTTTCTATCTCTTGCTGTTGAGTTTCACTAGAGATGTACAGGAATGCTGAGGATTTGTGTGGGTTTATTTTATATCCTGCAACTCTGCCAAATTTATTTTTTGTCTCAAGTAGTTTTTTACTTCAGATTTCTGCCTCTATACCCCTGGGCTATAAGCAGGCTTTTGTTGGTGAGGTGAGGTGGGGCTTGTTGGGACCCCTCCCTCTCTTCTCTTCAGACTCCTGGCTTTCTCAGTTACACCCCTTCTTGGAGACTCCCAAGCCTGAGGCTATTTCCATTAACTTGGGATTTCAATCTGGGTGGGAGACTTATCTTTGGGTTTTCTACTTCATGAAAGAGGGATGGGAGGATCCGAGCAACCAGAATTCACCTTGCCATTCCAGCCCCCCACACCATACTGGCAGGCAGTCTCCAATCTTCCAGGCTACAGGAGAAGCTGCCCTCTCCACTGGGGGCTCGACTCTCCCACCCAGCCCCAAGGACTCCTCCTGTCCCCTAGAGAGAAGAAGTCCAGATGGCTGCGACTCATCCTTCTCTCCCTCACTTTTGCCACATGACTAGTTTATCTTATTGAATCATATTGATATTGATATCCTCCATTGATATCCTTCATGTTACTTTTCCCTTATTTGTAAAGCTTCATCACCCATATGAGCTAATTACTTTGGGTTTATCTTCAACTTTTGCACTATGTACTTGAAGCAAAATAATACTCATGTAATAAATTAGAAATGACGATCCCTCTTTACTTTTGAATCTAATAGTCATCAATCACTCAAAAAGTAACAATAAAGGTTTGACACTATGACTAAGTCTATTTAAATGTCTACTGGGTGCCAGGCATTGTATTAGACAGTGGAGACACAGATACAAAGATTAAAGCACTCAGTGCTCTCAAGAAGCTTACATTCAACATGGTCATTGGAGAGAGAACACATAAATGTCTGTATAAAGAATAAAAACAAGGAGGAACAATACTCATGCATACAAAGTAGTTAAATACAGGGTACTTTGGGAGGGAGGGCACTCAGAGGTGGATGGGTTAGGAAGTGCTTATTGTAAAAGGTGGTGCCTGAGCTGCTTCTTGAAGAATAGAAAGATGCTTTGAGGTAAATGTGAGAAGGGGGTGCATTTTATGTTTGAGAGTTGGTGAATACAAAGGCACAGAGGCTGGGGGGGAACTATTTTGACCATGTTTTAAGGAAGATTTTACATTTTTCTATGAAGCTTCCCCATGAAGAAAAGAATACAAAAACAAGGCTGAAGGAAAAATCAGACAAAAACATCACAGAAAGGTGGACCAAAAAAGCAAGTCAGTTCCTCTTTCTAAGCCAATTTCTCTTCATTGCAAGCCCCTGTAAATCAACATCTCAACTATATTCTAACTATCATCTGATTAATTGCTGTAGCCTGAACCTGTCTATGAGGGCTCAGGCTCAGATCGCATGAGAGCAATTTCCCAGTTAATTGCTGTAGTGTGAAGCTTGTCTATTAGACTAAATGCTTTGTGCAGAAGCAGGAAATAGGAAGATTGGGTTGAATTTTAACCCATCCATTCAGCCCATTTCTCTCCCATTGAGTTAGGCTGGATTGCCAGAACGCAGAGGTAATAGATGGGAAATTGTCTCAGGTCCCAGTAGTTCTGGTATATGATTATGTTACAGGCTAGCAATCCAATCATAGAAATTGCTTCTGAAAGCCATATACAAGTCCCCCATTTAGTAAGCTGTTCATGGAAGCTAAGGGATTTGTGAGCTACAGAAAGGTGCAGGTTCCCCAAAACCTTTTTTTTAATAGAGGAGGTTCATAGATGGGTTGTATTTCTATGATATACAAAAGAAAAGGCAAAGGGAGTTCCATTTCACTGTTCAGTACTGCCCTTCCTTCCCTTGCCATGGAGTCTGTCTGTCAGGAAGGAACTGAAGCTGTCTGTTGATATCCTAGGCTAGAGGAAGAGTCTGCCAAGTACAGGATTTTATTTGGATTTTTGGTAGTTTTCTGTCTCATTTCACTTTCTTTTGAACAGTGAGAAGGCTGTCTAGGAACCCTGCACACTCTGCCTTTTTTTCACCTTCTCAGCTGTAGGCTGGAGAATTAATTGGTATATAATGCATACCTTGCCTGGATATATTTAAATAGAACTTGGACTGATAGGTCAGCTTCACATTTTCATGAGAGGCATGTAAAGTCTATCACTTCTTACTCTGTAATAGTTGATATGCTAATGGGATTGGAAGGGTATGAGTCATTCTGAATATATCAAGCTGCAAGAGAAGCATGACTGCATCTACCCAATTTATTTATATCTATTTTGGAGAATTCAGGAAATGGTGCCTAGCTTGTTCCCACATTTCACTCCTAACCTTTGCAATAGAAATGCAAATGTGTGTGATTCTTCCTCTACCACCATTAGACCTATCAGGGAGTATTCACCAAGAGTTGAGTTTCTTAGAGTTCAAAGATTAATATTATCCTTATCTAGCGTTGTTTGTATGACCTTGTAGCTAATGAATAAAAATATA
The DNA here is from genome assembly GCA_011680675.1 of Gymnobelideus leadbeateri. Classification (NCBI taxonomy): domain Eukaryota; kingdom Metazoa; phylum Chordata; class Mammalia; order Diprotodontia; family Petauridae; genus Gymnobelideus; species Gymnobelideus leadbeateri. Next base: position 59,930 of record WOXC01001945.1, on the reverse strand, counting down.
AAGGGCCTGAGCATTCAGAAGTAGACAGGACATATTGAAACACAAATAAGTGGATATGGCAACCCACAGGTTAGATAGGTATTAACCTGCTATGTACAGACTGTATCATAGGAGCAGAATTGATAACTCGATGTTAGAAGACAAATAAGACCCCCAAATGTGCATTCTTTTGGCCTAATATTACATCCCAAGGTGGCTCCTACATGTCACAATGCCTATGATGGTCATCTTCATGTAGAGAGTGATTAAGGACATTGAGAGATTTTTTGTGGTAGGCACATTGTTTTGTAAATCTCTGCAATACTGTGTTCATTTAAAATATTTAACCTGTAGCTGCATAGATGACAGTGCTAAGCATACACTCCAAGGAAGTATAGGAGAAGGTCCATGTATACAACTGTACTCATAGAAACATTTTTATGACAGCAAAGATTGGGAAACTAGTGCCAATTGAAAGGGAAATGTCTGACCATGCTGCAGTAGACAAAAGTAGTGGAATATTCTTGTAATTTAAGAAATAATGAATATGTGGAATTCAAAGAACATGGGAAGATTTTTATGAACTGATACTTAGGTAAGTTGAATCAGGAAGACAGCATGTATGATGACTACCATGATGGAAATTGAATGGATTTAAAAAATTAATATGCTGAAATTATAAGGACCAAACTTTGCCCTAGAAATGAGAGAAGTAATGTCTCCCTCTCTTTTTATTGAAAAGGTGGAGGATTATGGGTATGAAATATTGAGTATGTTGTTAGATCTGTTCTTTGTGTTAGCTAGTTTGTTCAATTAAAAAAATCTTTTTATAAGGGAAGGTTCGTTGACTAGAAGAGGGTGTGTTGGGAAATGTTTATAATATAAAGAAAAGAAAACATCAATTGAGCTCTAAAATATTTTGAGTCAACTTGTCTGCAAAGTGATTGTAGCAAAACCCTGTTAGGAATAATTTCCCTTCTACCACAAATCTCATTAAACCAGGGTAACATCGAGTGCATAGTGCTGTGTAGTACCTGTCTCCCATAGTAACACGAAGAGCTATAAGCCCTGATGACTCTCTTGACCTCCTGAGTCAGTATCTGAATCCACTGCTGCTAGAATTGCTATTACATTAGTAAGGTGTTAGTTGGATCTCATGTTGTGGCCTGACATTATCTGAAAAGCTACAAGGAGTTTTCTTTATAATTTTTATTTATGATTTTGCTTCCACCCCCAAAGTTCAGAACATATAAGGGCCCTTGTCAAACCAAAGAAGGGCAACCAGGTGAGAGGGAAGTCAAAATCATGGTTCAAGAAATAGAGTTGAAAGGACTAGTGATGAGACAGGTCTCTAAATAATCTGGTGGCAGAAATCTGGGCAACAGTAAAGCCCAACTCATGTACTTGGCCCCTGTGTACTTGTTTCAGCATCCTGGACCTCAGCCATAAGTTATGACAATATTGCAAGGTGGGGAGAACCACTTACCCTTTTATATACCCTTGTTTAAACATTATCCAAATCAAACTGCTATATAAACACCACTTCTAGCTCTTTTTTTTGGCTTTTTGGAGGGCAGTTGGGGTTGAGAGACTTGCCCAAGGTCACAGGCTAGTTTTTGTGTTAAGTGTTTGAGGCCGGATTTGAACTCAGGTCTTCCTGACTCCAGGGCTGGTGCTCTATTCACTGTGCCACCTAGCTGCCCCTTTCTAGCTCTTTTCTAATGTCCAGTTGGAAACTCTCCTTAAATGGAGAAGCTAGAAATGAAAACTGACCATTTCTTGGCCCCTTGTTCATTCACTAGCCTGTAACACTTGAAATAAGGCAAGAAATAGGATTTATTTCCCATCTTTATAATATGCATCTTCTTCTTTCCCATCATTTGAGCTGCCCTGATATGAATATGATGAGGGACCCCAGGCAACTCTCTACCTACATGGGAGGACTGGGAAGAGGATGGCATAAGCTTGCTGTGCCAAGTTGGAGGGCAGTCTCTCCTATGGATAGCCTCAGATTTTGGTTTCAAAGTTAAGAATGAGAGTGGCTCAAATAAGAGAATGAGATATTTACAAAACCCCACTTTTGCCTGCATGCATGCTTTCAAAATGCTTTTTTTTTTTTTTTGAGGGCAATTGGGATTAAGTAACTTGCCCAAGGTCACACGGCTAGGTTTTTTTTTTTGTTTGTTTGTGTGTGCATTAAGTGTCTGAGGTTGGATCTGAACTCAGGTCCTTCTGACTCCAGGGCCAACACTCTATTCACTGAGCCACCTAGCCGCCCCCTTTTTTCTTTTTAAAGTCAATATAAGTGTTGCTTCCTTTAATTCTTGTTTAACCCCACTCTGTCCGTTGGCATAACCAGATGTCTACCTATTTCCTTCTGAATTTTACCTTCTCATTCTTATTGATTTCACACGCAGAGAGAAAGAGAAACCTGTTTTGTCTGTATCCAACTGTTACTTCCCTCATTAACCATTCAGCTATGTATGTTATTGATTTAGCTTGTTGAGTTTATGTCGCTGTTACCTTTTGTAGAAATGGTCTCAGAAACTGCCATGCAATTGAGTTTCCCGTTAACTTTCCCCATTGCTCATCCATTACTATTCCTTTCAGAGATTTCTGTCATTCAGACCAGGTTGCAAGCTCTCAACTTGCAAGCTCTCATACGTAAGAATGGCAGGTTGATTTAGTGGTGGGGCCAGGATGAGGGCTTGAAGTGATACTGGGGTTCCCCACTTACATGGCATCCTATAGGTAAGTATAAACTTTGGACTTTTGGACTTTTTTAATTAGTCAGTTGTATGGAGTGAGCAAATTATGGATACAAGCAGCATTCAGCTTAGCACTGTTTAAACAGGCAATCTTAGCCATAGTTGGCTCTGAAGGCCCTTCCAACTCTGAGATCAGAGGCTTCTATAAACTCTTTCTTATTAGCAAATTCCAGGATTTTTATTTCACTACATTTCATCTTCTCTCTCTTGACATCTTAGAATGTACAAGGCAATGTGGCAATGTAGTAAATGTAACATATGCAAGAAAAAAGTCAGTGTAGAAATAAAAAAGGTCATGCTTCATTTATAATGATTACAGCCTGTAGATTGGATAGTGATGATCAAGTGTTTCCTTATTCAGTATTCAGCTTTCCACTTTTTTTCCTGCAGAGATGTAACTGTTGCCTAAACATCTCCTCACTAGATCAAACTCCAGGATTTATTAGGGTCTGGGGACAGAGACCCCAAATCCAATAGTCAGGTTGGGAGGGGGAGAACTCCAAGGTATTTTTCACAGTTTCAATAGCACCATATAGAAAATGGGAGCTGAGGAATCACAGACTTTGGTGACTGCAAGGTAATCTGATCCCTCTGTAACAAGACTGTATGCAGAACAGCTTATGCTTAAGAAACTTTGATCTTGCTTAAAATTCTTCTCTAGTACTTCCATAGAGAAATAAGGATAGCTTGAAAGTCATAAGCAGTAAAATATGTTTACCAAATGCTGTAGCCTTCAAATCTCCTGCTCCCCCAGAGCATTGCCGACAATGTCCTGATTTTGATATGCCCCATCTGGAGCCACATACTAGCAGGATGGGTTCCAAAGTTTAATTTTCTTGGGGCTGCCAGATGGTTTACTTTGAATTTTTCTAATAATTTTCTAAATCACAATTGTATTAATGCTCATTAATTTCATATCAAGCAAAAGATACTGCAATCTTATTAATATTTGTTACTGCTGTTTTGTCATTCAATTGTGTCCAACTCTTCATGATGACATAGATCTTATTGTCCATGTGGTTTTCTTGGTAAAGATACAGGAGTGGTTTGCTTTTTCCTTCTCCAGTGAATTAAGGCCAAAAAGGTTAAATGACTTGTCCAGGGTAAAACAAGTAAAAAATGTCTGAGGCCAGATTTGAATTTAAGTCTTTTTGACTTTGGGCCCAAGCACTGTCTGCTGAGCCATCTGGCTGCCCCATAAATCATTAATATTTTATTATCATTATTTTATATAATATTTTATATAATAAAAATGTAAATAAATTTTATAACTTTTATAAATATTTTTACTTATCTGATAAATTTTATATAATAAATAAATATAATGATAAATATAAATAAATAACAAAGAACCTGTCACAAGAAGAATACTATTTCCAAGGGGAGAAAGTTTCTTTTGTAAAAACAACTTGGTAAAGTTTAGTAATTTACTTGATAGCTTCTTTAAAAAAATAGCATTCCAGGTACTCCTCAAGGTTAGATGGGACTAGTTATGGTGCCTGGGCTCTTAGTACCATCCTGCAGTGCTAACACAGGAGGAAAGGCAGTATGGTGAAGTAGATTGAATGCCAAACTTGGATTCAGTAAACCCTAGAGCTGAATCCCCAGTGACACTTACTAGTTGTGTGACCTCTATGTGTCATAAGTAATTCATTTCCCAATGAGCTCTGCCCTTAGAGGAGGGAGTTGGCATATTAACAGTCCTATAGTTCAGCAGCATAATTAAGCTCCCTTCCACACCCTTTCCTTAACACATAGTGTAAGAGGAATAAAGATCTAAGAAAACTATCCAGAAAATACAGTCCTCTAAAGTTTATTTTGTATAGAAAAAAGCAGATCATTAATTTAGTCATTCAGTGCATGAAATGTTTATTGAGTGCCTATTGTGTGTAAGACACTGTAGGTCTCTGTGGGTGACAAAACAATTAATAATATACAGTTCTAGCTCTTAAGGGAAGGATCTTCAAAAAAAGATCTCCACCAACCATTTCTTTCTATTAAAATCTAGCTCATGCTTCAAAACTCAGCTCAGCTTCCATCTCCTCCATAAGTCCTCCTCTAATAACTTCCCATCTAGAAGCAAATTCTCCCTCCTAGGTGTTAATAGTATTTTCTTTATGTCTCCCTTTGTTCCCTTATTTTATTCTGAGTTTTGGTTACTTGTATGCATAGCACTTTTATAACTCTATTAGACTAGAAGCCTCTTAGGAGCGAGGATGAGGAGGATGAAATCTTTATCTTGAATCTCACTTAATACTTAGCACAGAGTTTTTCAGCTAGTTGACACTTAATGATTTTATTGAATGAAATGAGAAATGACCCTTGGATATGGTTAATTGGTGGCAGGGCAGGACTAGGTGTCTTAACCCACTGCAGCACAGCACACACACCTCTCCAGTCCTGCAGTCTTTCTGCGCTGACATGCACAAGTTAAAATTGTCCTTCAGAGATTGGCCTGCAGTTCTTCTAATAATGAAGATTGTACACTGGAATAAATATCTTGCAGTCCCCTCTGAAACAAAGGTAGGTTTTATCTGTGTGAGATTAGCAGTAGCCCTTCCTGTGGGCAGAGAGATGGACGAGATGACCTTTCGAAGTTATCCCAACCCTCTAATTCCAGTATTTCATCTTTATTAGCATCATCTAAAGAGTCACAAAAGGAATTCTCATGGTAATATCCATTCTTAATTATTTTTACTTCTGATTTTCTCCTTTCAGAAGCTATGAACTTTCCTAATATGACTCATAACAGATTAAAAGTTTAAATTAAATAAAAAGTCAGATTAATTTTTGAAACTTACATCTCAAAGCTCTGCTAGGTGGCTTCACCTCCTTAAACCTTATTAATGCAACCTGCTTTGATTTTAATGCTACTATTCTTGAATTGATTGATCTTTCTCAGAAAAGCATCTTGTAAAATGAATCTTTTTTTAATTAGCTTTGGGTCCATGTGAATAAAAGCCAATATTACCTAATGCCTCAGAAAGCACATTTAACTAGTTGCTTCACTTTTTTCATTTATAAAATGAATTACCTTGGCTAGATCAGGGGTCCTTACCCTTGTGTCCACAGAAAAGAGGTCCATTGATTGATGATTTCAAAGGGTCCAGAAACCTGGATGGGGAAAAATGTGTCTTTGTTTTCCCTAACCTTTAACTGAAATTTAACGTCTCTACCAATTATGGTTGTAGGCCATTGGTATGATTCTGAGAAGGGATCCATTGACCTGACCAGACCGCCAGCAAAGGTCCATGTCACAGAGAGGGCTAAGAATCCCTGTGTGAGCTGATCTCTAAAGTTCCTTCTAGATATGAGATTCTGGCGAGTCTGACTTGGGTTAGAATGAATGGACCCCACATATACTTTGTTTGCAGTTTGAATTTAAAGTAAGTATTACTGACCCCGAATCACCCAGAGACTTCTGTGTATAGTCGAGATAGGAGAGCCTACCATACTCCAGATTCGCTTTGGTCCAGTTGCTTACATCCCAACACAATTCAACTTTAAATTTTACTGTTCCAAAGGAGTTATGTTTTCCCTGGTGTGAGCACTCCTTTTGACTACATACACCAATCAATGCAATACGGTCCATCCTGTGTGAATTTTGTCCACATATTACCATTCCTCTGTCACTGGGCACTCAGATTTCTCAGGTTTTCCTTTCATTCTCTTGTCATTGCATTAATAGTAAATGAACATGTGAGCTGTACAATTGTTTTCTCTTACTCCTATTATGTGACTAACTTTTGGTCACGTACTTCTGTGATGAAATCCTTGATACTACTACTCTTGATTTATAATGTATTGCAACCTGTTTATGCCCACCATGAACCTCTCTATTTCCCATTTGGGTAGTCTTTAACCTTATTGCTTCAGAGATTTTAATATTTCATAAATATCTCCCATTCAACTTCATAGGAAGAATATTGGGTTTAAAAACATGGGCCTTATTATGGACACAACGTATGTGTGATGACTAACGTTGATAGACCAGACTCTTCTCAGAAATGCAGGGCTATAAGTAAACTCCAGTAGACTCATGGAGAGAGATGTCTACATTCAGAGAAAGAACTAGAAAGAACAGAGTTTGAATGCAGATTGAAGCAAATTACCTGCTCACTTTCTTTTTCTTGTTCGGTTTGCTTTCTTCTTTCCCATTGTTCATGCCATCCAATACAGTCCTTCTTTATAACCTGACTAATGTCTAATGTGAAAGTATCTGTAGGGGTGGCTAGGTGGCGCAGTGAGTAGAGCGTTGGCCCTGGAGGCAGAAGGACCTGAGTTCGGATCCAGCCTCAGACACTTAACACACAAACAAAAAAACCTAGCCGTGTGACCTTGGGCAAGTTACTTAACCCCAATTGCCCTCCAAAAAGCCAAAAAAAAAAAGAAGAAAGTATCTGCAGATCCTATACCTGATTGTATGCCACTTTGGGGGGGGGGGAGGGAAGAAAATTTGAAACTCAAAGAACTGGGGAACTGAATCTCGTAAATTCAAAGAAAATGAATAAATTAATAAAGACCAAAAAAAAAAAAAGAAAGAAAGAAAGCCATGGGCTTCATTTCTAGAAGATGCTCCACCCAATTGTTTCAATGTAATTTTGTCTAGTCTTTTCTTATTTTGTCAGAGCCTATTGGCGTATTGTGTTTACTTCTTCCTACCACAGTGTGGAAATGGCATGGTCCAAATTACCGGGATAATAAAAGGCCACACAATAATACAATAGAAGAACTGATTAAAGGAAGTCAAGATAGTTAGCCTGGAGGAAAAAAAATCTCTGGAGGAGATTGCGATATAATAGCTCTGTCATATGGAAGAGTGACGAAATTTGTTCTACTTGGCCCCAATAGGAAGTACCATAAGCAGTGCAGAATGGGAGAGAACCAGACTTAGGCTCAATAGAGAAGGCAGCTTTCTCAGACTTAGAGCTATTTAAATGTGGAATGGGCTGCCTTAGAAGAGAAAGAATCACCCCCTTACTAGAGGTTTGGAGCACCACTTGCTGTTCAAGTTTGGATATGACAAGATGACCTCTTAAGTAGTCTCCACATGGTAAATGTTCAGATTCTGTGAAATCACGGGAGATAAGCCAAATAAAAGTCTGCTTCCACCTCAGAGTGTTCCAACACCATAAGCAATTTCCGTTTAAAGACCTTTCCTCTTCGTGGTTGTCTTTGTTATTAAATTTTCTCATTAGTTCACGGAGAACAATTTTCTTAGAGTTCTTTTAAGAATATAGACCTCTGTAACTAAGTGGGCCCATTCTGAATCTAAAAGATGGCTTCTGTGCTGTATTCTTACACCTTCTGGAATGTGGGGAAAGACGTCTAACCACTTCTTGGCTTTACTCCCCACTTCCTTGGAACATTTTTCTTTTCTTTATACATTAATATGTTCTTTTTAAATAGGTTGGGGGAAATGTTATTTTATTGAGTGCAGATGGTGGGACATGAGGTAATCACATAGTTTGAATTTCCAGTCACAGCCACAAATTTGAAAATTTATGGGTAACTTTTTAAATAAAGACTTTGTCCCCTCTCCCCATTTCCCCTTATTTTACAACACAGGAATGATACACGGAGTACAGAAACTGTCAAGGTACACCTTTGCAAATGCCATATGGTGAAGTCGTTCACAATGCAAAGTGATTGGCCACAAGAGTAGACATTTCAGCCAAAGTGCATCTGAAAAAGAGATCTCTCTCTTCCCAACAAAGGAAGAAGTAGTAGAACTATTGCTTGTTAAACTGGAGCTTCTTGTTAAGTTTCTAAACATATTATTTGAAAGATTAGAAATGGACTGATTGGGGTGTCTAGGTGATGCAGTGAGTAGAGCACCAGCCCTGAAGTCAGGAGGACCTGAGTTCAAATCCGGCCTCAGATACTTAACACAAAACTAGCTGTGTGACCTTGGGCAAGTCATTTAACCACAATTGCCCTAACTTTCCCCCTCCAAAAAAGAAAAAAAAAAGAAATGGACTGATTGACTCTACTTTTTTCAACCACATGCTGTGAGAAGAGAAATAAAATAGAGAAAAATCTCACTTATGAAAAACATAGTCTCCTATGCAGTAGAAACAACATATAATTATAATTTTGGAAAGTGACAAATTTATACTTATATTAATCAAAGTTTAGGCAAAATTCTGGGAACGTCTGTGCCTACAGTCACTTTCAGCTATCCTTGGAGGTTTACTTTGTGTTGGCTTGAATATCCAGAAGCGAGGTGGCAATGAAGAAGGAACACTGGGCCTGGAGTCAGGAATACAAAAGTAGAAATCATACCTCAGATACTGGCTTTGTGACCCTGGGAAAGTCACTTAACTTCCCTCTTCCTCCATTGCCTCAACTGTAAAATAGAGATAATGATAGCACATACCTCCTAAGGTTGTGAAAAGTCAAGTAATTAAGTATCAACATGAGCAAACCAAGGAAGCAAAGCAAGTATAAAAACCCAACTTTAGACTCCTATTTTGGGGACAAAAAGGATTGCAGCATGGAACAGGAGGAAGACAGTAAAGTCAGAACTCCTGCACCAAAAACTTCAAAGGAAAATACAAGCTGGTTACAGTCCATAGAGGACCTTAAGAAGGATTTTGAAGACCAAATAAGAGAAGTGGAGGAAAAATTGGGAAGAGAAATGAGAAGGATGCAGGAAAAGTATGACATGAGAGTCAACAGCCTGACTGAGGAAAATAACACCCTAAAAAATAGACTAACTCAAATGGCAAAGGAGGCTCAAAAAGGCAATGAGGAGAAGAATGCCTTAAAAACCCGAATTTCAGGGCAGCTAGGTGGCGCAGTGAGTAGAGCACGGGCCCTGGAGTCAGAAGGACCTGAGTTCGGATCCGGCCTCAGACACTTAACGCACACACAAACAAAAACCTAGCCGTGTGGCCTTGGGCAAGTTACCTAACCCCAATTGCCCTCCAAAAAAGCAAAAACAAAAAACAAAAAAAAAAAAAACCCGAATTTGCCAGATGGCAAAAGAATCTCAAAAGCTCACTGAGGAGATTCATTCCTTCAGAGTTAGAGTGGAGCAAATGGAAGCTAGTGACTTTATGACAAATCAAGATGCTGTTAAACAGATCCAAGCAAATGAAAGAATAGAAGGAAATGTGAAATACCTCATGAGAAAAACCACTGACCTGGAAAATAGATTCAGGAGAGATAATTTAAAAATTTTTGGACTACCTGAAAGCCATGATCCTAGAACCTAGAAATCATCCTTCGAGAAATTCTTTTTTTTTTTTTTTAAACAAATACTTTATTAACTTCTGTTTTAAATCATTCATTTCCGCCAGATTTTGAGTTACAATCATTTTCCCCCCATTATTCCCCTACCCAAACTCCCAGAATAGCAGTCCCACAAGATATCGCTTCCTCCAATCTGCTCTCTCCCATACCTTCTCCCATACCCCCATCGACTTTTCCATTAGAGGAAGATGAATCTTTGTGTCCCAATGCCTGCACATCTTATCTCCCAATTATAGGCGTTTACGACCTTGAATTTCAGTTCCATTTCCTTCCTCCCTTGTCACCCATTCCTTCTTGGGATATAAGTAATTCAGTATATGTTGTACATGTCTAGCTATGCAAAACATTATCATAGTAGATATATTGTTCAAGGCTGCTTATAATTCCCTCCCACTCATCCTACCCCCCACCTGGTCCATTCCCTACATGATCCTGTCCCTCTTCTATAGTGGGTACTTCCAACCTCCCCTCACCCCAAGGATGCCCCCCCCCATCCATCATCCCTCCTCTCATCCCCTTCCCCCTATCCTGCTGCAGGTTGAGATATCCCATTTAGTATGTATGTCATTTTCTCCCTGAACCGAATTCAATGTGAATGTGGTTTTGCCTTTTTAGCCTTCCTTATTCTCCCCCTCCTTTGCACCCACTTCCCCACATGAGATAGTTTACCCTACCATGTCTCTCCCCATCTCCTCTTGCCACTTTCCTCTCTCACCTCATAATTTCATCCCTTGAGTACTCTTCCTTCCCAACAAAATCAACCTATGCCCTCTATCCATATATAACTGTAACCATATACACACACATTCACATATGTATTCGTATGACCACACCCCCTTCTTCCATTATTTTCATGGTGGGAAAGATATCATCAGTCACAGATATTGCTTTTCCATATAGGAATGTAAATAGTTCAACTTTGATAAGTTCCTTTTGATTTCTTTTCCCTGATTACCTTCTCAGGCATCTCTTACTTCTTGCGTCTGGATGTCAAATTTTCTATTCAACTCTGGTTTTTTCCTCAAGAATGCTTGAAAGTCCTCTCTTCCACTGAATGACCATATTTTCCCCTGAAACAAAATACTCAGTTTTGCTGGATAGGTGACCCTTGGGTTCATTCCCAGTTCTTTTGCCCTCTGGAATATCCTATTCCATGCCCTTCGATCCCTCAGTGTAGAAGCTGCCAGGTCCTGGGCTATTCTGATTGTGTTTCCACAATATTGAAATTGTTTCTTCCCGGCTGCTTGCAGTATTTTCTCCTTGATCTGGGGATTCTGGAACCTGGCTATAATATTCCTGGGAGTTTTCTTTTTGGGATCTTTTTCAGGAGGTGATCGGTGGATTCTTTCAACTCTATTTTGCCCTCTGGATCTAAAACATCAGGGCAGTTTTCCTTGAGAATTTCTTGAAGGTTGATTTCTAGGTTCTTTCTTTGATCATGGCTTTCAGGTAGTCCAATAATTTTTAATTTGTCTCTCCTGGATCTATTTTCCAGGTCAGTGGTTTTTCCCATGAGATATTTCACATTGCCTTCTAATCTTTCGTTTGTTTGAATCTGCTTAACAGCATCTTGATTTCTCATAAAGTCACTAGCTTCCATTTGCTCCAGTCTAACTCTGAAGGAATGAATCTCCTCAGTGAACTTTGAGATTCTTTTTCCATCTGGCAAATTCGACTTTTTAAGGCATTCTTCTCCTCATTGCCCTTTTGGGCCTCCTTTGCCATTTGAGTTAGTCTATTTTTTAAGGTGTTGTTTTCCTCAGTCAGGCTGTTGACCCTCATTTCATACTTTTCCTGCATCCTTCTCATTTCTCTTCCCAATTTTTCCTCCACTTCTTATTTGATTTTTAAAGTCCTTCTTAAGGTCCTCTATGGCCTGCAACCCGCTCATGTTTTCCCTGGGGCTTTTGGAGCAGGACTTCTGACCTCACAGTCCTTTTCCTGCTCTATGCCCCCAAAATAGGAGTCTAGGGTTGCATTTTTCTGTTTCCTTTGCCTTGGCATGTTGCCACTTAATTGCTTGACTTTTGGGCTTGTTGCCACACTATGGCTTTAAGGCCAGATAGAGGAATTTTCGTCCCTAACGTGTGGGGGCAACTTCCGTTTCTGGCAAGCTATAAACCCACCCACAACTTCCACCCTAGATCACAATCCAGATCCAGGGAGGTTAAAGCAAGAGCGATTACCCCCCAAGACTGATCGCTGGATCTCCCCACGATTTGTAGGCTGGGAGCCGGAAATGCCTCTGAAAACTACACAGTGGCGTGTCTCCTCAGCAGCTTCTAGCCCTCAGGGGAGGGAGCTGACGCATTCCCCAAATACAGGTCCCAAAGTCCATAGGACACTAACCTCTTACTTTGTCCTAGGCAAGTCTATGTTGATAATTCTGGCGTCTCCACAGTTCCTGGTGTTCTGGGGTTCCTCCGGCTGGCTGCTGGCCCTGCCGCCCTGGGGCTAAAACCTCGGCTCACGTGGACCTGGGCTCGGCTCGGCTCCTGTGCTCTGCGCGCTGCAGGCTCCCAGACCACTGCGCTGGTCCTTCCTGCAGGGTGCTGGGCTGTCCTCAGCGGGAGGTTAGCTTCTCTGTGTCGTTCTGTGGGTGCTGGGGCTCCAGAAGATTTTCAGAGTCCTTTTTTACATAGTTTGTGGAGAATCTGGGGGCAGAGAGGCTTGGACTAGCTGTTTCTACTCCGCCATCTTGGCTCCGCCCCCCCTTCGAGAAATTCTAAAGGAAAATTGCCCTGATGTTTTAGACCCAGAGGGTGAAATAGAGGTTGAAAGAATCCATAGATCACATCCTGAAAAAGATCCCAAAAAGAAAACTCCTAGGAATATTATAGCCAGGTTCCGGAATTCCCAGATCAAGGAGAAAATACTACAAGCAGCCAGTATCTTATCACTGCATTTTTTCTACCATTTCTTGTAATTTTTCTTCCAAGCTGAAAATTTTAGTTTCCATTAATTCTATTCCTTCATTCAAATATTTCACTAAATTATCCATGTTATTTATCAGTTTATCTTAATTGTATTTTTACTGATGATAGTTCTCTCATTACTAACACTGAATTGTTCTTTTTTCCCAATACCACAGATTCCTTCCTTTCCTTAAAAGTATTCATCTAATTTAATGTGTCATATCCACAATTTAGCTTAATTTTTTGATTATCATTGATTTTTTTTACCTTTTAGTAGCTTTCCTTAGAATTTTTGGTTTATGTATTTTGTTCATTGTATTGGAGTTTCATTTTTTCCCTTGTTTATTTTCCTCTATTTTGTTTTCCTTATCTAAGTATTCTTTTTACTTTCAGATCCACTTTGTTTCTTCCTCTCTTTCTATATCATTCCCTTATTTGGGGGTCTTTTTTTGGAGTGGAGAAAGCAAGGCCATTGGGGTTAAGTGACTTGCCCAACATCATACAACTAGTGAGTGTGTTGTCGAGTGTCTAAAACCAGGCTTGAACTCAGGTCTTCCTGACTTCCTGACTTCCTGACTCCAGGGCCAGTCCTGTATTCAGTGCATTATCTGCCCCTTTGGGGGTGATTTTCATTCAGTCATCTATGGGGGATTGAGGATCTAGGCTTTATTAAGACCCTTCATTTTGCCATTTGGCTAGAATTGTCTTACTTTAATCTTGAAGGATTCAGGATATGCAAACATGAGACTTCTGATGAGTCTAACAGTGATTTTAGATATCTTGAACTATTTTTCTCAGCACATTTTTATGATCCTTACACTGTCTACCCTTGCATTCAAGTTGCCATGTATCAATTTCTATCGTGATTTGGTATGGAGAGCCTTGTTAAGTTCTTCATAGAATCTGTCTACTCTTTTTTCTTCCATAGCAGATACTGACACAGATACTACAAGTAGCCTCATATTATACTTCTAGACATCCTCATTCTGAGCCTTTTGAGGCTGCATGATAAAGTATTCAGTGAAATATTTAACCATACCTATATTTGCATTTATTAAGTGCCTACTGTGTGCAAAAGGCAACCTTGAGGTCACATGTGGCCCTCTAGGTCCTCAAGTGCAGCCCTTGGACTGTGTCCAAACTTCACAGAACAAATCTCATTAATAAAAGCATTTGTTCTATAAAGCTTGGACTCAGTCAAAAAGCCATACTGAAGGACCTAGAAAGTAACATTTAGCCTCAAAGCTACAGGATCCCCACTCCTGACTAGGGGATAGAAAGGCAAAAAGAAATTTAAATTCTGCCTGGGCATGGGTAAGAAATAAAATCTGCACTCTGGTAGCTAAATGTAGTTATTTGAAGTGGATAGCACTAAGAACTGGTGTGTTAGGCCAGGCTTCAGGGTAAAGGTGTTATTGGAACTGAGCTTGGAAAGTACATAATGATTCACAAAAATGCAGCTGAAGAGTGTGTCTGAGGCCTAGGTTGAACGGCTTTATGGAATGTACTAAAGTGGGCTATGAACTGTAAAGTTCAGGAAACAACTTGTAACAGTCTGATGAGAACACAGTATTTGTTTGTGAAGAGGAATGATATGAAATGAAACCATAAATTTAGTCTGGAACTATCTGGAGGAGGGTTTTGAAAGCAAAATATCTATTTTATTCTCGAGGTGATAGGAAGCAACTAGAACTTTTTGAGGAAAGGAGTGGCATGGTCAGATGTGGGCCTTACAAAGCTTCTTTTGGTAGCTGGATAGAGAATTGCTTAGAGATAAACTAGTACCAGGGAAACCAATTAGAAGGCTTTTTTTTTTTCAGTAGCCCCATTAAAAAAAATAAATGAAGGGATTGAAAGGAAAGGAATGAATAAAAGAGGTGCTGTGCCAGTGGGATTGACAGGATTTGGTGACTGATTGGCTGCACAAGTGAGGTAAAGGAGACAGACTAAAATGACTGTCAGGTTCCCAACTTGAGTAGACCTAGTAACAACATGAGGAAGGATGAAGGAGGGGAGATTGAACAGAACAGTGATGAGTTACTAGCTCTTACTAGCTCTTTTGTGAGGTGGCTTTTTGTATTCGCAGTGACAAGTGAGATGTTTATGGAAAACCCATAGAAATATTTGGATTTGAGGTGCTTTGTTGATTTCAATTAAATAATTTCTAATTTCTATGAAAACCCTCTTACAAAATAGGAACATAACAATGTTCTTCTAGGTTAAGATGAAAACTTAAATTAAACATAAGTCTAAGAGACTGGATGCCTTTGTGACTCACAAATTTGGCCAACTAGTAAGCAAAGTCTAATCTTACTGCAAAGAATAACTTGGAAGTCAATTATTTTTACATTCAGACAGGTAAATGGCTATGATGGATGCCATGTATAAAATGCATCCTTTGATATCAACCCAACAGCAAAATACTAAACCTAAAATCTCTAGCTGCAGCTAGTTCTAGAGAGTTTACCTAGTGGGATGATGCCTCTCCATTATTTGCTGATTTTTCTCACAGCAAAGAATGACCATCTCTTATTTTAGATTAATATTTACATAACTTTATTCCAATATTGAGCATCGTCATTTTCCCAAGTGGATTAAGGCAAAAATCTATGCTTCATATTTCAACTCAAATACTTCATTTTTGATTAAACAACTTCCAAATCCTTTAAATTGGATGAAGATATTGATGTGTAGTTGTCCAAAGATTGTATTGGTGTAGAAATATGTTTTTATATAAATGCATTTCATATATATGAAATATACACACATATATATGAAAAAGTTACCTCCTCTGCATATAAGTAACTTCTGGTACATATTTATTATGAGGGAACTCTTAATTATTTACAATCCACATCCACTGTTTTTTATCACCTTCAAATCCTATATAACTTCCTATCTTCTCTGTGAAGTCTGTAGCTGCAGGAATCTGCCTTAGCTCCAATTAGTTAAGTGAGTCACTGTGAAAGTGACTTCTCCTTCCATACTGGACCAGATTAATAGCTACCACTGACCTTGGTGCTACCTTGTACCACATCTCCAGCCCCTTTTCTCGAGCTCCACATCAGACTAACAATTGTCAATGCACAGACCTCAGCTACAGGGCAGAGGGCATTCCTTTGTGAATCAGCAGCCATCCTCTGGGCTTCAAATCTTTTCCTGAGTTTATTCAGATAGCGTTTTTTTTTCCTTTGCAATCAAGACAGATGTATTTTTCTAAGTCTGGCATTGTTGCTAATTGGATGTGTATCTACTTATGATAGTGAAGAGAGGTTCAAAAGTTGACTTTTGTTTGAATAGTTGACTAATTTTGAACACATTTTCTTAGAATTATTATTGAAGTGAATGTGAACTTTTTTTACCTCAAGGCAAAGGAAGGGTCCATTTGGAAAGCAATAAACTCAGTGTAATTTCTAACTCTTGGGGAAAGTTTCCTAACTACAAAACATACAGTGGTTCCTGATCTAAACCAAGCAGAGGTGAAGGCACTAGTCCAGGAGCCAGGGAAGGAAAAGACAAGCAGTTACTTGATACGGTTATTTTCTTCTTCATTTATTTTTTCTTTCTGAATTTTATATTTTTATATATATTCTGAGATGATGTCCATTTTAGGTATAATCTAGGCCCAGGAGAAGAGCTTTATTACTGGGGATGATTTGGGGAACAGTTTCAGATCTTTCCTGCTTGGCTTCACATAAAGGATGTATTTCTTAGCATTACAGGATCATGGAATGTTAGACTTGGAGATTAGCTGATACCCCTGAAAGAATGCTGATGACAGCATTTTCAACAAGTGGTCATCCTGCCTCTGCTTGTCTATTAATAACAGGGCCCCTACCACTTTCTGAGGCAGCCCATTCTATGTTGGGTCAGCTGTAATTTTTATGAAGTTTATTCTTATATCTAGCTAAAATTTGTCTATTCCAACATGTGATTCATGCCCCTGGTTCTGCCTTCTGGAGCCAAATAGAACAAATCTGATACCATCTTCTCATGACAGCTCTTCATATATGTGAAGATTGCTATCATGTTCTTCCACAGCATTTTCTTCCCCCAGCTACCCTTTAACATATCCTAATATGGCCTGGTCCAGAGGCCCTCCACCATTCTTATTGCCTTCCTCTAGGCACTCTGCAGCTTATCATTGTCTTTCCTAAGATGTGGCATGCACAGCTAAATGTTATGACCTAGTCCAAGCCTATCTAAAGGCAGCCCAAGGCCTCGTTAGCTTTGTGGTTGCTGTATTACACTATTGACTCATCGAGCTGGCAACCCACTAAAACTTCTAGATACTGCTATTTACTGATCTCTCCATGATTTCATACTTAAGTCAGTTGTTTGAACCAAAATATAGAACTTTGTCATTTGTCCATATTAGATTTTATCTTCTCATTCACCTCAGATGCTCTAACCAGCCAAAAATATTCTTACACCCTGACTCTATCCTCCAGTATGTCATCATTGTGCCATCTGCACACTTGACAAGCATGCCATCTATGAATTTGTGCAATTCATTGATAAAAATACCAAATAGTAGAGAGATTCCTGGAAGATTGACCAGAGACTTCTTGCCATCTTGACATTGAGCTATTAATGTCTAGCATTTCTATAGCACCTTAACATGACAGTCACTGTGCTAAGTACTTTACAAATATTATTTCATTTGCTCTTCACTACAACTGTGGGAGGTAAATGATGTTATGATTCCCCATTTTTGAGTTGAGGAAGCTGAGGTAAATAGAGGTTAAGTGATTTTCCCAAGGAAATATAGTTAGTAAGTGTCTGATTCCAAATTTTAAAGCAATTCTTCCCAACTCCAGGCCTAGCACTCTATCAATTGTGTCAGCAAGCTGCCTATTAACTGATAGTAAAGACTTTTGGAGTTGAGAATTTAATGTTTTATGCATCTGTTTTCATTGAATTGATCATGTAGCCAACATCTCTACATCTTTTCCACAGGAATATCAGAAGATATTTTATCAAATGCTTTGCTAAAATATTGATAAAACTAAATCTACAGTATATCTCTGATTTAACCATTTTAGTAACCTTATTCAAACCAAAAGGAAATAAGATTAGCCTGATGTTACTTGCTCTTGATGAAGTCCTACTGGCTCAAGTGAACACTGATTCCTTCTCTAGATATTTACTAACTACATCTTTAATTGTTTATTTGAGAAATTTCATAGGAACCAGGATCAAATTTATTGGCCATAAATTTGGCAGACTCTGTTTTGTTTTGTTTTGTTTTGTTTTTGAGAAACCAGAGCATTTGCCCTTTTGCTGCATCTAGTCCTATGCTATTTCCCCAGTGGTTCAGCAATCACATCTGTCAGTTCTTTTAGTTCCTGAGAATGTATTTTTCATTTGGGCCAGGTGACCTCAACCCATCAAGAACATCTAAGTGCTCTTACAAGATTTTCGTATTCATACTGGCTATTGACTCTTTATTATTCATTTTTGTTTCATCCTTTTTATGTGATTCTCCTTGTCAGAGAAAACAGATGTAAATAGTTATTGAACTATCATGGTTCAATCATTCACACCAAGTATCACTCTGTCCTTCTCCTATCATCTTCACTTCTTAAACATAGCTAAAATAGCCTTTTTATTTGTCTTTATCTCTCCTCAACAACCCAGACCGTTCTAGGCTTCAGCACTTCTGACAGTACTGTGTCACACTCATATCCATTTTGTTACCTGCCCTTGCCTCTGTCCTCTGTGCATATTATTTATAAATATAACTTGATTGGCAAGTTATCTGATTGTACACATTTTTCTTCAAAGAATTCCTATTTTTCATCCTCACTAGAGTTTTTCACCCCCTTTGGTGTTTTCAGAATTTTAATATCAAGATTATTTGAGCTGAGATTATTACTTCCCCTGTAAAACCTTAGTCAATGGGACCCCATCTATCTTTCCTCTGAAAAATCTATTCTCCCCCATTCTAGGTTGCCTGTCAAAATATCTCCAGCTTTTCTCTCCTCTATGACAAACCTTAATAGGGGGTAATTGATTCCCATCTTTCTACCCCTTCAACTAGTTGCCCCCGGTTGCTAAGAATCATCTCTGGTATAGAACTTCCCCTTATTGGCTCCTCCACTTGTTGAAGGATTAAATTGCCAATTAGACAAGTTAAGAAATTATTAACTGCAATGCTTTTGGCATAGAGCTTCAGCTGGTGGCTGGACAATTGAACTCACCCACTACCATGTTATATTTCTGTTCAAGGCTTAGAATCTGTTTCACCCCATTTATCTATTCTTTCTGTCCAGTTGGTCTGTGATATACTATAGTCACTAAATCACTTCGCTTTCTTTCTCCATTGATCTTTTTCCAAATGTTCTCTGTTATTCTCCACTCTTATCTTTCCTGTAATTCTTTGTGTATTTCTTTCTTTTTTTTTTTTTTTTGCTTTTTGGAGGGCAATTGGGGTTAAGTAACTTGCCCAAGGTCACACGGCTAGGTTTTTGTTTGTGTTTGTGTTAAGTGTCTGAGGCCGGATCCGAACTCAGGTCCTTCTGATTCCAGGGCCGGCGCTCTACTCACTGCGCCACCTAGCCGCCCCCTTTGTGTATTTCTTATTAAGAGTCAATGCTATCCTGCCTCTATTTACCTACTGTATTTTGGGGGGCTAAAATGTGACCATCATGAGTCAATGAGTTTTGTCTTGACTCATTTGTCAAATTTGATTCTTTGCATTAAAGTGCTCTATTTCAACACCTGTTACTTGCCTAAACCAGCTTAAACTGTTTCAACCCACAGTTTAAGAAGCACTGGTCTAAACTATGGGCAGCTTTGTATAAACATTTGATGGCTTCATTATGGACTCCTTTCTTGAATTTTGTCCCCTGTGAACTTCTGGGTGTTTCAACACCTGTTCTTCCTTCAAGGTTTGTCAAAAGCATTCCTACCTAACTTTGGAGATCCCTTACATCCCTAGCCAGGAGTCTATCAGTCCTCTATTTTAAGCCATGGTCTAGAAATCCAAATACCATTCTCAGACTCTATAGTCTTAAATAGGTATTCACTTTCCAGATCAACTTTTTTTCTGTCAACCTGTTGTCTCCAATGGGCACTATTTATGGAAACATCAACTGTGCCTATCTTATTGAAGACTTCACAGTGTTTGTACTGCTTTTTAGACTCCTCCCTACAGTGTCATCTGTGCCCACATAAGTCATCTGAATTAGATGGTGATTATCTCTTTTGATGAGTTTGAGGAGGTCCTCTGCTGTTTTTGCTAGGCAAACAGCAGACCCAGGGTTAGAACATAAGTTCCTTGAGGGAATAGATTGTATTGTGTTTTTTGTGTCCTTAGTGACTGATAATGTCATCAAATTTGCATGTAGACCCCTTAGTATTCCTGAACATAAAGGCTATCCCTCATATCAAGAATATCAAGAATATACTCCATCCTTATATACAACTCTTAGAATTCCTAGTTTCTTTCCAAATTCAGCTCAAACCCCACTACCTACATATGACCTTTCCTGATTCTCCACTATTCACCCCAAATCACTTTCTACTCATTTTCATATATTTCTAAAGTACACATTGTTTCTCCCTTTGTAATGTAAAGTTAATAAGGGAAGGGACTGTTGACTGTTTCTATATATCTCCAGCTAGATATCTAAGACAGAAATCTACCCAATCGAGACACTTTCTTTTTAGAGCTCACAGGTCATTTTCAACCTAATCTAGGAATCTTCTTCATAGCATTCTTGAATTATTGATATTAATAATTAATATCATAGCTGACATTTATACAGTGCTTTAAAGTTCACAAAGTGTTTTATGAATATTATTTCATTTTATCCTCACAGCAATGTATGGTATTGTATTGTATTGTATGGTAACTATAGTCATTCCTTCATGTTCTAAACTTTTGCCTCGTCAGCAAGAAAAATATTGCAAATATCAGAGAAGTTTGTTTTATGGAATTCCTAGCATAATCACCTGATGATCTCATGAGGTAGCCTGTTCCCCTGAGAGAAGAGGAGAGAGAGTGGCTAGCCTAGGTGGCTGGTGTCTATTTAGAAAGCAAGGTTCCAAGGAACTTCTGGAAGCAAGGGAAAATATCTTCTTAGCTCTTGTCAAAGAGGCCTAAAAATGGATTTTGGAGTCCATTTGTTTTCCTTACTTGTAGAAGTATGCACAAGAAGAGTAATTATCATCTGTCAAAAGATAAACCGAGTTGATTTTCTTTAATGAGATTGTTTACTTGAATAGAGGGATGTTGAAACTGTCATTGGTCTTGGATGCAAACTATTTCTGTCATTCAAGAGATAGTATGTGATTATCACCAGATTGCTGAATGTCCTCACACTGGCCTCTAGCTTTGCCATGGTGATGGGGTCAGGGACCTGGGGCCAAAGAAGGTGTCAGTAATTGGCATTGAACAAAACTGGGAAGTCCTAAAATGTAGCTGACAGCCTCCTAGCTTCTCTTTCAGTAATGCCAGGTCTCTGTTCTTCTGAAAGCTTTCAGGAGTCAAATATTTGATTTTTGTCAGGATAACACCGTGCACACTGTAACAGCAAGTTGGTAAGGGAGATATATTAGGGAAGATATTTTCCTTAACAAGTACACACACACATATGCACACACGTGCACATGTGCCCAAATTACACTCGCAGCCTTAAGGCTGGCCAAATTGAATTTGGGCTTTCATATTTCATATTTTGTCTAGTTTTAAAGGAAGGACTTTCCAGTCTTCTACATGTACTCTGCAGTCCAGTGTTACAGACCTCCTTGCTCTTCCTTGAACATGACATTCCATCTCTGAACTCTGGAGATTTTCACTTTCTGTCACCCATGCCTGAAACTCTGTACCTTCTTGTCTCTTGTCTCCTAAATTCCATGGCTTTCTTCAAGACTTGGCTAAAATCCCAATTATTCCAGGAAGCTGTTTCTGATCTCATTTAAGTCTCATGCTTTCCCTCTTTGATTATTTCTAATTTATTTTGCATATATCTTGTTTATACATAATTGTTTGCCTGCTGTCTCCTCCATTAGACTGTGAGCCCCTTAAAGTATGGACTGTATTTGTTATTGTTCCATTGGGGATTGGGTAGGCCATGGGCCTTTCTTTGTATCTCCAGAACTTAGCATAGTTTCCAACATATAGTAAGTTCTTAATAAATTAAAAGTTTGTTAATTTGACTTGACCACTTATCTTGACCAGAGCTCCTTAAGTGTGTCTTCCTTCACCATAAACTTAGGAGCTTGAAGCCTGTGTGTTTACTCCATTTAAAATGTTATTCTGCCCTAGCATGTGTTCCCCCTGTACTCCATCCTTATCTCAGCAACCCCATGCACATCCTCAGGTAAAATGATAGAAATGTAGCTTACCCACCTAAGGTCTGGTAATTGGATTAGTCTTTTTTTTCCCCAAGATTCTATTTATTTATTTATTTTTAGTCAATCATGCCATGAATTCATAGGGGATTGGTTCCAACAGCTCAGGTTTCTTGCCATTGGTTCTCACAAAATGTGCTTCTCTGGGTGGAGCAGGTTGGCATTTCAGTTGAACCCAAGTGCCTTTTTCTTTGGCTTCTTTCTTCTTCTGATCATTTTCCTTTACCCGTTTCAGGAAGCTATCTCTGCTCTTGGAATGCTTAATATACTCAATATGCACATTAATTCTTTTGGCTAGAATCTTGCCCTTAACCTGTTTGTTTACAACAATGCCTACAGCATGCTGAGTAACATTATAGACCCGTCCAGTCTTGCCATGGTAACATTTGTGGGGCATTCCTTGCTGAACTGTGCCTATACCCTTGATATCTACAAATATCACCTTTCTTGTATATTTGCATATATGTAGCCAAAGGGGCAACACCATGTTTTCAGAAGGGCCTAGAAAACATGTATCTTGTTCCTCTCCTTTTTCCTTTTGTGTTCGTCATTTTGGCAACTCACTGGAATATGGCAGAGCCGGCGGAAAGGCTTGGATTAGTCTTTTTGAGGGCAATTTACAACTGCCCTCCCCTTTCCTTTAGAAAGGAAGGGAAAAGAGAATCTAATAGAATCATAGAACATTGGAATTTATTCAGCAAGACTTATGAAGTGCCATGCTTGGGATACTCGAAGCATAGAAAACCTAGAAATCATCAGAGACACTTTCTTTTTAGAGCTCACAGGTCATTTTCAACCTAATCTAGGAATCTTCTTCATAGCATTCTTGAATTATTGATATTAATAATTAATATCATAGTTGACATTTATATATTGCTTTAAAGTTCACAAAGTGTTTTATGAATATTATTTCATTTTATCCTCACAATAACCATGGGGGATTATACCCATTTTATGAAAGAGGAAACTAAGGCTGGCTATAGGAAAATGATTTGTCCAGGGTCACACGGCTTGTAAATGTCTGAGGTGAAATTTGAAATCAGATCTTCTTGACTTCTGGCCCTCAATCTACTGTAATGTCTAGATGCCTCAATGCCATTGTCATCCAGCCTCTGAATATTTCTAATAATGGGGAGCTCACTACCTCACAAGGCAGTTCCTTATGTTCAGTTCAATAACATTACTGTGTGCTAAGTACTGTGTTAAGTGTTCAGGCCATAGACAAGAAATGACAACGGTGCTTGGCCTGAAGGAACTTTCATTTTACTGGAAGGAAATAACATGAACTTGAAAGAATAAATACAAAATATAAAGACACAAGGGAGGGGGCAAGATTGCTTACAATAATCAGGAATTATCCCCCTGATAGTAGTTGGCAACTAGGCCTTGAACAGAGCTGGGGATTTGAAGAAAAAGAAATGAGAAAGGAGAACATTCCAGATATAAGGTTGAGTCAATGAAAAAGCATGTTGATAGAAGAAGATGGATTGTCATGTGTGGGGAAAAGCCCATAGACCATCCTTGAGGGCAAAAATATAATTTGCTTCCTTTTTTATTCTCAGTGCTTAGGACTATGCCTGGAACATGGTACAGGCTTAATAGATGTTTATTGACTGATTAGTTGATTGATTTTAACATATTTGGTGTACAACAGAAAATTCCCAGTGATGGTAAGAGGACAAAGTTGGGAATCACAATACATAGATTGGAATCCCTGCTGTACTGTTTACTGTCTATGTGACCTCAGATAAATGATTTTACCTTTATGGGTCTCAGTTCTTCATCTGTGCAGCATTCAGATGAGGAGATTGACTTTGAGAAGCTTTAAGGCCTATTTCAACTCTAGATGTTTTGTGACCCCCCTGCAAAGTAATTTCCTGAAAAGAAATTACCGGTTGTTAATAGTGTGGTGTGTGTGCTTAATCCTGTTATATTTTATGGCATATAAAATATTATGTTTATATATGCAATCCCTTATATATCATAGTCATACTCTATATTAATATTGCAGATTACATTCAGGCATGTCATATCCATGTATGAGTCTGTTATATTCATATACCATAATCCATTCAGCCATTTCCAAGACCAGTGCACACATTTTGTTTCCAACCTTTTCCCATCACAAACTACTTGGCTATACACCTATTTTTATATATAAGTCTTTATTTATTATTAGTATCCTTCTTAGGTTATGATCCAAATATTGAAATCTCTGTATTTGAGGGGCCAATTTAATACATATTATGTATTTATTATTAAATGAGAAATATGTTTTTATAATGACAATTTTTTCGAGAACAATAAAACTATTACACAGATACACCAAAATCCTGTTAACCCATAGTTCCTTCATTGGTATAATTTCCCATCTTTTAAAATTTGTATAGCTATAAATTAATATTTCACATTTATTTCAACTTCCATTCTCTGATTATTATTTTGAACACATTTTGAGAATTATTTATACTTCATATTTCATTTAAAAAATGTGTTCCTATCTTTTGACCTCTTGTCCATTTAGAGATGCATACGTGTGTGTGTGTGTGTGTGTGTGTGTGTATGTGAATTTTCTGTGGATTTTTAGAAGCCAGATTTTGAACAGACATTTAATACAAAGATTTTTCCTCATCCCTGTTTTCCTACCTACATTTATTTTGTTTGTGCAACTTTTTTAAAATTTTTGTGAAAAGTGGTCAGTTTTGCCTTTTATACTCTCTTCTATCCCATGTTGGTTATGAGTTCTTACTCTATATTTATGAAAAATATAATCTTCAATTTTATAATTTGTCTATATCTGGATGGGGGTTTGATTTTGGTATTTAAATAATTTATTTTGGTAATTCAATATGCTATATAGTGTAAGGTACTGGTATAAATCTCTCTCTCTCTCTCTCTCTCTCTCTCTCTCTCTCTCTCTCTCTCTCTCTCTCTCTCTCTTTCTCTCTCTCTCTACCAGATTATGTTTACATTTCCTAGCAGTTATTTTATGAGAAATTCCATGAGGAGTAAGTATATGGTTGGGAGTTGGTTAAGCACCATACTTCTGTGTATGTTCACTACTAAATCTTCCATGGATAGTCTTATGATGCTCTAATTTTCCCTGTTTTATCCAACATCAGATAATTTGGACAGTTACCGATTCATTAAATAGTTTACTATCTGGAAGCACCAAGCTCTTCTTAATTATTTTCTTTATAACACTTGATACTTTTGGTTTTCATTTCTCCTAATGAATTTTGTATTTTTCCCCAAATTCTCTGAAATATCTCCATGGAAATGCTTATTAATATTGCACTAAATTTATAGAATAATTTTTACAGCATCATCATTTTTACAGTAATGACAAGGCTCAAGCATGAATGTTAACTGTTCTTCCAATTATTTGTCTTCTATTTCTATAAAGAGTGTTTGTAGTTGGATCTATAGAAGTTTTGAATGTATCTTGGTAGCTTCATTTCTAGATGTTTAATGCAACATGTTGTTATTCTGAATGGAATTTCTCTTCCTTTCTATCTCTTCATCTGTGTTTTGTTAGTAATTTACAAAAACAAAACCAACCTGATTTCCTTTGTGGATTTATTTTATATTTTGCCATTTTACTGAACCTATCACCTCAACTAATTTTTGGTAGTTTCTGCATGGTCATATCTCTTAAATACAATTCATTTAGAAGCCAATATACCTGTTAAAAGATACAATTTGTGGGGTAGAGCTAAGATGGCATAGTAGAAGAACACTACAGCCAAGCTCTCTCATTTTTCCCTCCAAATAATTTAAATAAAACATCAAATCAAATTCTGATGCAGTATAGCCATCAATTAGGGGGATACTTTTTCCAGCCCAAGACAACTGTGAATTTCAAGAGAAGAGATCTGTGACATTGGACTGAGGACTGGCACAGAGAACAGATGTGGTCCTTGGAGGCAGCCACAAATAGTAATAGTAGCAGTAGTTTCAGGAACTCTCAGCCCAGAGATGACAGCTAGTCAGAAAGAGATTACAGGTGATCCTGGGGCTAGCACTGAGTGCAAGATCAGGCACTGTCTAGTATCTCCACAGCACATACCCAGGTTTGCGTCACAGTCCTAGGACAGAGAGGAGAACTAGTATTCTCATCTGCAAGGGAACAGGAGACCTTCCTTTGTAAGGAACAGAGCAAAGACCAGAAGAGCAGTGACCACACATCTCCTCATATAACACCACCTTGGAAGCACCAAAAACTTAAAAAAAAAACAAAAACCCTAGAACTAGTTGTGAAAGCAGTGGCAAAAAAAAGCCTTCTAAAGCTTGGGACAGTCATCCACATAAAAATCCCAAGATAAACAGAATACAACTTTAACATAAAGTTCAAAGTCAAGAAGTAGGCTTAAAAATGAGCAAACAACAAAAATAATATGAACATAAAAAGCTACCATGGTGAAATGAAATATCAACACAAACTCATAAGAGAACAATGAAGTGAATATAGCAAAAAGCAACCCCCCCAAAATGTAAATGGGCATAATCCCCAAAAGAATTACTAGAAGAGCTAAAGAAAGAACAAAAAGAGATTTACAAAATCTAATAAGAATGATAGAGGAAAAATTGGGGAAAAGAAATGAGAGTGCTGGAAGAAAATTATGAAAAGAGAATTAACAACTTGGTTAAAAGACACATATTGAAGAAAACACCTTAAAAAACAGAATTGGCCATATGGCAAAAATAATACAAAACCTCACTGAAGAAAATAACTCCTTAAAAATTAGAGATGAGCAAGTAGAAGATAATGACTCTATGAGATGCCAAGGAACATTTTTTAAAGTAAAAGGATTGAAAAAATTGAGGGAAATGTAAAATATTTCATCAGAAAAATGAATTATCTGAAATATAGATGGAGAAGAGAGAATTTAAGAATTATTGGGCTACCTGAAAACCAGGATCAAAAAACAGCTTAGACACCATATTTCAAGAAATTATAAAGGAAAACTGCCACAATATCCTAAAATTGGAGGGTAAAATAAAAATGGAAAGAATCTAGTGATCACCTCCTAAAAGTGATTTCAAAGTGAAAATTCCCAGAAATATTAAAGCCAAATTCCAGTGCTACCAGGTCAAGGAGAAAATATTGCAAGAAGCCAAAAAGAAGCAATTCAAGTATCATAGATTCCAGGCAGGGTCACACAAGATTTAGCAATTTCCATCTTTCATTGGAGCACTTGGAAAGTGATATACACAAGGCAAAGGAGCTAGAATTACAACCAAGAATAACCTACTGAGAAATGGATATTTAATGAAGTAGAGGTCTTTTAAACATTCCTGTTGAAAAAAACCAGAGTTCAGTAGAAAATCTGACATAAGACTCAAGAGAAGCATAAAGTGGTAAACATGAAAAAAAAATCATAAGGAACTTTAAGGCTAAATTGTTTACATTCCTACATGAGAATATGATACATGTAACTCCCCCAAACTCTTTGATTATTAAGGCAGTTAGAAGGACTTTACCAAGACAGAGAGCATGTGAGTGAGTCAATTAAGTTGGGATGATTTTTTTAATGGAGATGTGTGAGAAAGAGGAATACACTGGGAGGGGAGAAAAGGAGAGGAAGATTGGGGGAAATCATCTCACGTAAAAAGATGTGCAAGGAAGATCTTTTACATTGTAGGAGAAAATGGAAGCAAAACTTGAACCTCAGTCTTATGTGAACTGACTCAAAGAGGAAAGAATATGTAAACAAATTCATTTGGGTATACAAAACTATCTTACCAAAAATGGAAGTAGAAGGGGAAGGGCATAAGAGAAGGAAGAGTGATAAGAGGGAGGGTGGATTAAGGGAAGCAGTGATTAGAAGTAAAAGAGATTTTTGAGGAAGGGAAAGAAAAAAGAGAAAGAGGAAGAAGGATGAATAGAAGAAAATAAAATGGAGAGAACTATATAGTTAGCCACTGTAAATGTGAATGGAATGAACTCATGCATAAAAATGAAAGGGAATAGGGAAATGGATTAGAAACCAGAACCCAACAATATGCTATTTACACGAACACACTTGAAACAGAAAGACATAGGGAGAGTTAAAATAAGAAAGAAAATATTGCTTCTCTAGGCGAAATGTGGTTTTGAAATTATTTTGTATTAATTTAATTTACCATGTTCCAAGTTTTCCTAATACAGAAGTATCATTGAATTCCTAAGCCATGGTGAATAATTTTACTTAATTTGTAAGCTCTTTGTTAATATTTTAGCAGTATTCATTAGTTATATCAGTCTAGAGTTTTAATTACTTTATCTCTCCCTAGTTAGGGGGTCAGGAGATTTTTTTGTCTTTTAGAAAGAACTTGATACATTGCCTTCCCTGCTTTTTCAAATAGTTTATATAGTAAAGGAATTACTTGTTCTTTAAATGTCAGATATAATTCCCTTGTCAATCTATTTTTTCCTTTGACTTGTTTTTTTCTGAAATGAAGTTTTTTAAAGATTCTCTAGCTCATATTTTGTTTATTTTTGTTTTATATGTTTTTTAAATGCTCATCCATTTTATGCAAATTTTGTTTTGTTTGACATTCACTTGGATATTGCCATTTGATAATTTTCTTGATTTCCTTCTCATTCTTTGTAAATCTTGCTTCATTTTTTACTTTGATAATTTTATTTTCTTTTTTCTCTTTAAAATAGGATGACCTGATTGGAATAAGTATTACTTCACTGTTTAAGAAAATTACTGTCTGTTTATCATCCCAGTTGTCTTTATGATTTTTAGTTTTGCTCATTTCTTCTCTGATTTCCAAAATGTCTAGTCTTTTTCTTAATTATTGATTATTAACCTGTTGACTTTTTTGATGATTTTTTTTTTGTTTCAAGGTCAATTCACTGGTTTTCTTTCTAAGAAAGGAACTATTTAGGAATTATGTGACTAGAAAAAAACAAATACTTGTCATATATACAAGTATGTGAATAGCCCAGGTGCTTCTCTGATTATATGGAATAATTTATTGTAAAATTCAACTATAGAGAAAGATTTCTAATGCACAGAGGAAGTCATCTGTGGAAGATTTACTATATGGCAAAGAGATATCACAAATGATGATGTAGTGTGATATGGCTATCATCCTTGACGTATTTTGCACATATTGTTGTTCTGTGAGTTTGTTGGTTGATTTAAATTGAATTTAGCAAAGGTAGCTTTCTACCAAGCCTAAGATGGACATCTTAAGGCAGTAAAGAATCCCTAATTTTCTTTGTCATTATCTGTATATTTATTCATTTTTCTGTTAATAAACATTTATTTATTTATTTTACTTGTTTAATTTGTTTATTTTTAGTTTTCAACATTCATTTCCACAATTTTTCTCCCCATCTTTCCCCTACCCCCCCAAAATAGCGATCCTACTGAATATCCCTTCCCCCAATCTAGTCTCTCTTATATCCTCCCCCATCCTCCCTCTGACTTTGTAGTAGGGCAAGATGGATTACTATAATCCAGTTCCTGTATATCTTATTTCCCAGTTGCATGTAAATATATATATATATATAAACATTTTATTTTAAAACTTTGATTTCCAGATTCTTTCCCTTCTTCCCTCGTCACCCACCCCTACTGGGAGGAAAAGTGATTCAGTATAGGTTATACATATTTAGATGCAAAAAACATTTCCATAGTAGATATATTGTGAAAGAATAACTATATTTCTCTCTCCATCCTATCCCACCCCTGCTTATTCTATTTTCTACTTTGACCTTGTCCCTTGCGTGCCTCTAACTACCCTCTCCCCCAATCTGCCCTCCCTTCTATTATCCCCTCTCTTATCCCCTTCCCCTACTTTCTTTTAGGATAAGATACCCAATTTAGTATGCATGTTATTCCCTTCTTAAGCCAAATTCAATGAGAGTAAAATTTACCTATTCCCTTTTGCCTTCCTGTCCTTCCTCTCCATTGCAACAGTTTTCTCTTGCTTCCTTTATATGAGGTAATTTACCCTATTCTATCTCTCCCTATCTCCTCTCATTATATTCCTCTCTCATCTCTTAATTTTATTTTTTAGATATCATCCCTTCCTATTCAACTGTTCCTGTGCCACCATGCCTCTGCTACCTCTCACCTCCAGGGGCAAGGGCTGGACCATGCCCTTCCTTTCCAACAGAGTTCCTGACTTACCTTTTACTTTCTTTTTGGCATTTATGGGTTGAAAAGTCTTTAAACCACCACATCTGCTGGTGATTCACTCTCCTGAAGTCTGTTCAGGCCTCTGCTGCCTCCCTGGGCCCAAAACTGTGTAGCTCACTTGGGACTGTGCTGGGATCCCAGTGCTCTGTGATTAACCCTTCCTGTCGGCCAGCTGGGTTGCCCTCAGTGGGAGATTTGTTTCTCTGTCACCTTGTGGGTTCTGTAGCTCTAAAATGTCTTTAGACTCATATTTTATAGGTATTCAAGGTGGTTGTGGGGGCAGGTCACAGAAATTTTTGTTTCTACTCTGCCATCTTAGCTCTGCCTGTCATTATTATCCTTTCATAAAGAATAATTATAGACCCAGTCAAGCAATACTCACTGTCCTGGTGGTTTGGTTTGGTTTACCAGTAGAAGTGGTGCAGCCAAGGTTACCAGACAACAATTATTCATTAGAGCCAGAGATTCTAGTTTAATGTTCAAATTAAAATAGCAGAACTTCCCACATCTTTATTTTCCCTCTGTCAAGTGGAATGCTTTAGGCATATTTACAGCATATACAAGTCAGTACTCTTCTCTGCTGTATGGTTGAATTGTATCCAAATGAAAAGAATCAGTTAGCCTATCCCTATAAATGTGTAGTCCCCAAAGATGTGCAAAGCTTTAATATGAATGTACATGCAATAGGTAGGACCTCATAGTGAATAGTGAGTTTTGTAGGTGAATTCTTACTTATCTGTACTCCCTGGATCAGATGTTTGGTAAATTCCACAGTCAGAGCTCATTCTCCCATCCAATGATAATCCCCACAGATAAAGACATAAATGTGTTTATGCTAAATAGATTTTGGACTTTGAAATTGGGTTCTCACCTATGAACTGTGGCACTTCATTTAATTGATAAATATTCAAGTACATTTTCTTGGATAAATTTTCAAGTACAAAGTTTCTAGGCTAAGGAAAGGAATACTATAGTTGCCTGATGCTTTTTGTCATTTTCTAGAGGATGAAGATGCATTTCATCATTGTCTTAGAACTTTGATCACTTATGACTATTTTATAGCATCCTATACATTCAGATGCTAATCAGGGAATTCAGTCAAACATTGACCACCTTCTCTGGAAATGGCAGTAAATAGCTAAATTACATATAATAGCTGTAGCATTCAAGAGATATAGCTATCCAAAACTGTCACATGCCAGGAAAGAAGGAAGAGGGGACTGTAGTTAGTGCTATGATTTCTTGTCAAGCATGTGAGATAATTGAAATAGTTTATTCTGTCACTTTGTAAAATACTCCTGAGTGTTCAAATTAGTTCAGAATTCAAATTATGTTTTGGGGACATTCTAGATAAAGCACAAAATGTGATGTGAGTGTGTATTTGTATCTATAATCTATCTATATCTATATCTATCTATATCTATATCTGTATCTATATATCTATATCTATCTATATCTATATCTATCTATCTATATATATATATATATATATATATAGAGAGAGAGAGAGAGAGAGAGAGAGAGAGAGAGAGAGAGAGAGAGAGAAGAGAGAGGGGGTGGTGACTAAGAAGGAAACAGCTAAGAAATAACTAAAAGTTATTTGGCTGGTTTTTATGAAAACTTCTCTACTGAAAAATGTAGATGAAAAGCTTCCTTTAAGTCTGAGACAAATGTCATGCAGTGCTAAGCCAACAGGAGAATGAGTTCTGCCAGAGTTCAATCCTTTTTGACAATGCTGCCTCTTTCCCCAAAGGGATGCCTGTTAATCAGGAACTAGAACACCTGGCATCAATTAAGCTCAGTTAAATTCCCATCTCACCCTCCCCATCTTATCAAGGCTGGACACAGAACCAGCTCCAGGAAGTTTTTCAGTAGCAGCCCACAATGGTCTCTATTTGTTCCTCTGCCATTTACCTGGGCAATAGGCATATGAGTGAATAAAGGATTTGTTGGTGATACAGATGACAGACAAGATTCTTCTATCTCAAAGCTAAATGAAAGCTTCTTAGCTGAAAAAAACATGTATGAAAGGCTTCCTTCCTGTGTTAGGAAAGTGTCAGAGTCCTAAGAATGAGAAAGAATCCTGAGTTCTCCTTTTCCCCACCAATGTCTCTGTTTACAGAAGGTTCCCTGGTAATCAGAGTCTACAGGAACTTTAGTTGATGGTGCCCGCCTTTCCTAACTTAATCCCTTGACATGTTTGCATGTGTACTCTTTCATTTTATAGCATGAAACAGAGGGATAATGCAGAGACTAAGGAAGATCATAACCCAAATTTACTCTGACAATGACTTGAGTATTGTATTCAGTTCTGGTCATCACATTTTTAACAAGAATTAGATAAACTGGAGAATATCCACATAACAGCTACCAAGAGGGCAAAGCCAAGCCATTTGAGGATGTTGAAAGAATTAGGAACATTTACTCTTGAGAAAAAGATACTACTTTTGCAGTGGAGGAGGAGGTACATAATGTGATTATGGTCTTTCAAATATTTGAAGGACTATAATTTTAGGGGGCTAAGATTTATTTTTAATTTTTTAGGAAACTTAGTAAGGGACCTGGTTAAAAAGATAAGGTTATCAAAATGGAGAGAGGGAGAGAGGGAGAAGGAGGGAAGGAGAAAAGGAAAGGGGGAGGAGAGAGAGAGAGAGAGAAAAAGAGAGAGAGGGGGGGAGGGAGGAGAAACAAGCATCATTGAGGCATTTAAAATAATACATCGAAGGCAACAGAAGGAAAGTCATTAGGAAAAACAGAAAAAAACAGGTCACATTTGGAAGTAATATTTTGAAATTGTTAAAACATCTATACCTTTTGTCCAAGTGATTTCACTGCTTAGGCATATAACCCTAGTAATTAAATGGCAAAAAGAAAGACCCTGCATATAGCAAAATATTCATAGTAGCACTTTTTTATACTACCAAAGAACTGGAAACAAGGTAGACGGCCATGATTTAGTAATGGCTAAACCAATTGTGGTGCAAAAATGTAATAAAATGTTAATGTGCTATAAAAAAATGAACATGATGAGTACAGAGAAGCATGGGAAAACTTATATTAACTAATATAAAGTGAAGTATACAAGGAGTACCACAATATAAACAGAAAGAACAGCCAAAAACAATCACAGCTAAATGTTGTACATTGTAGGAGGAAATATAGGTGACATGAAACCCACATTATCTATTATAAACCTGCTTTTAAAAAAAGTTCAAATAATTATATATTCAAAAAGGAAAGAATATATATATATAATGGGCATTATAGTTTCATATATAATCTTTTTATGCTACCTCTGATACAGAAATGCCTATTTTATTTAGTATTTGGTAAATTTCCATTTTAAAAGAAGCAAACAATATAGGAATGATCACTTAAAAACAGTAAAATGTCAGATAACTGACCTTATCTCCCTACCTTCAGTGTTTCCTCCCGAAGTTATAAATTCCCCAATACAGCAACAATGCCTTGGGGTTTCTACCCAAGACGGCCAATGCATCCCCCAGGAACATTTTGCTGTGCTTGTCCAGCAGGACCAGAATGACTACTTACAGCTATTTATAAGTTCTCGATTGTCAACTAATCAATGTGGAAAAAAAAGATATCAAAATTGAGTTTGAAATTCCTCAGATGTTTCTAAGACTTCTATCTGTATGAAGGCTTGTATGAGATAGCCTTTTGGTATATTTTGGCAAGCAGTTAAATTTATCTTTGCTTAAAATGACAATAAAAAAACCCATCTTCTGCAAGCATGAGCCACTGTATTGTGGTATAGCAAATAAAATGCTCAACTTGGAGTCAGCAATACCTGTATTTGGATCCTTCCTTTGTAATGTACTCACTTTGACTTTGACCCAATCATTTAGCCTTTTCTCATCTGTAAAATGGGAATAATAATGAAAAACAGGGTTGTTGTGAGGATCAAATAACATAGTATATAGAAAATGTGTTGCAGACATCAAAGCACTAGATGAATTCCAGATGATATGATGATGATGATGCAGTCCAATAAACATTTATTAAGCACCTAGTCACATGCTGGCGATACAATTTAAAAAGAAAGACAGTCCTTACCCTAAAGGTACTTATAAAATAATGGAAGGAGACAACACACTATATGATGCAGGGAAATTGGGTAGGATTGGAGACACAGGACACAATGGGGTGCCCAGCTCAGAAGGGTCACATTTTGTTTAATTGAAACCAGTCAAAACAACAGGTGCAAAGTGGAGTGAGCTGAGAATCCAGTTTCTGACCTGTATAAAGGAAGGCTTTGGGAGGAGTTTGTTACTCTACTCTCCAATCAGAAGGGAGAGGATATTGAGGAAGTTGTGTCAATAAAGTCTTGAGTTAGCAGCATGGTAAGGAGATTCTAAGTGATGAGCTTATCCTTCCAGGGTATCTTGTTCCTGGAGTAGAAACCAGACAGAGAAGCAGATGCAAATGTTATTTTGGTGGGAAGAATTTAATGACAAATTTTGGCAAGTAATCCAATCGCACAAGCAAAGATCACAGAATTTGAGCTGGAAGAGGTCTTAGAGGCCATCTATTCCAACACCCTCATTTTACAGATGAAAAAGCTAATCCCCGGGTGATTTGGCCAAGGCTCTAGAACAAAGGACTCTAAGTAACAGAGCTGATTTTTGAATCTGGGTCCTCTGACTCCAAATGCATTGTACTTTTCTCTAGGCTACATTACTTCTAATTCACTAAGCATCCACTATGTAGATGTAAATGGGGAACTTTTTCTGAAATATCAGCATTTAATGTCTTTAAATGGTAAAAACTGTTCCAATTCTCTCTCTCTCTCTCTCTCTCTCTCTCTCTCTCTCTCTCTCTCTCTCTCTCTCTCTCTCTCTCTCTTTTTGGAGGGCAATTGGGGTTAAGTAACTTGCCCAAGGTCACACGGCTAGGTTTTTGTTTGTGTGTGCATTAAGTGTCTGAGGCCAGATCTGAACTCAGGTCCTTCTGACTCCAGGGCCGACTCTCTACTCGCTGCACCACCTAACCGCCCCTCCAATTCTCTTTTTACAGAAGTGAACCAGTGAGGTCTTCAAATATTGTTCCCTTAAATGGTTGGGTAGTAATAACTTGTCCCTTCTTTTCTGCCAACTCACCTGTGAAAGAAAGCAAAATAAATTTGAATTCTAGATTTATATTTCCCCCATGAAGATCTTGTTCCAAGCCCATAGTTCTATTTATTTTTTAAAAAGACCTCTCCATCTTCTGAAAGTGACTAGTTGATTTCCCAGGTATGAAGGAGGATGAATTGTACATTATTTCAGAATTATATGGCATTCAAAGATAATACAGGTGCAGTGATGATGGGGGAAAGAGTGTTATTTGGACCACCACAAGAAACACAGATGGTCAGAAATGATTTTGTGGGAATCCAAGCATCCACTTCAATTTGCTGATTTCCAGCACATGATTTAAAACAAACACTGCATTTCTCTGAAATGAAGCTTGAAGACATTCTCTCTGCAGGTCTTATTAATATTGGTAGGAAAACAGACCAACGTTGCATCCTCACATCCCATTTTTTGCTTTACTTTCAAAGAACACAGTCATATTTCTTTGCATATGATATCAAAATCTGCTTGCCTGGAAAGGATTTCAATCTCAAAAATCCAGGAATAAGGTGCTGGGACACGTAGATGGGAGGCAAAAGAAACTAGCTCCATGGGATATCAATGAATATATTTTTTAAAGTTTTTGTTAAAAATTTGGTATGGTTTCACAAATATTTATTAAGGGTTTACTACCAGCAAGGTATTGTTCCAAGTTCTGACATACAAGGAAAAAAGAGAAGGAAAAAACACTTCCTGTCCCCAAGGAGTTTAAACTATATTGGTGAGAAATAGCCTGTATATAAGTAGATGGATAGATGCAAGGTAATTGAAGGAGGAAAAAGAGACCACTAACAACTGGCTGAAGTGGAGAAAGGGAGAAGAGAGGCTTTACAGAGGGAAGTTATACTGAGTTAAGCATTTTAAGAAGTGAGAAATTCTGGGCTATTGAGGTAAAGATGGTGGATTCCATGAATAGAACACAGTGCATGCAAAGGCATAGAGATGGTCAGTGGAATGTTGAGTGTGTAAAGTGCATAATAGGCCAGTTTGACTGGAACTAAGAATGGGTGCAGGAGAATAAAATGAAATAAGTCTGGAAAGGTAGTTAGAAACATCCTGTGAAAGGTCTTAAATAATTATCGGAAGAATTTGTTATTTATTTTAGAGGCAATAGGGAGCCAGCGAGGATACTGAAGCAGAGAAGTGGTATCCAGTTTTAAAAGGAACATTTATTTGGCAATTTGATAGGTTATGGGTGGTAGAAGAGAGAAGCTGGATGCAAGGAGAGTAATTATGAGACTTTTGCAGTGATCCAAAGATGAGATAATGAGGGCATAAGCTAAGGAGGTGGTTGTTTAAATGGACAGAAGGGGACACATAAGAAATATCGTAAAAGATTGAATAAGACTTGATAATTGACTTCAAAAAATGAACTTCAAGTGGAATATTATTACATATTTATAAAACATTTGATTTTTGCATAGCCTACACTTACATTCTATTCTTCATATCCATTTCATATTCAAAGATTGGGTAATAGTGATTCTGGGGAAAACAGTGTAGCCCAGTGGAAAGTGCCCAGGGTATGGAAGATGCTGATCATAGTTCTAGTTGAAAGGCATGAATGTCTACATTGACTGAAATTCAATGGGTAAATATTACTGGAGACAACCGTAAACACAAACACTAATAGTTCTCATGAAGAAAGCAGAGTCACATCTTGAGAGGTAGCCTAGTGAGCTCTCTAATGAGATTAGATTTTTTTTTTAAAGCAATTGGGGTTAAGTAACTTGCTCAAGGTTACACGGCTAGTCATTATCTCTGTGTGGGTGCTCATTTTCTGAGGCCGGTTTCAATCCTGGGTCATCCCAACTCTGAGGCGGCATTCTTACTCACTGCACCACCTAGCCTCCCCGTGAGATTAGATCTTAAAAAATATATGTCTGAAAGATGGAGATAGGGGCATGTAATCCAAGGATGAGCACAAAAAAGTATCAGAAAACAGTAAGAATAATTAAAGCCCAGAATGAGCCATGAATAATGCTAGAGACAGCAGAGAGATCTTTTTAACCCTTTTTTGGAGCTTAAGGTAGAGCAAGGAAAGGTTATACCCATCACTGTGACATACATGTTGTACGTTTTCATTCGTTCTATCAACAAATCCAAATTCTGGTTCTAGATTGGGATGACTGTTATCTACCAACCTCCAGCATTCCCTCATTCCTTTTTCAGGGAGTGCAGTGCTTGGCTCACAGTTTTTCTTTCTCCCTTAACTTTTGCCCTAAACCATATGTATTGATACTCCTTCAGCTGAACTTCTGAGTTCTTCAGTTTACCCATTCCTATGACCTATTCCTCCACTCCACCTGAACTCCCCAGAGAGATGTCTATGCCTTTGAGCTTGCCATCAGCCCTGGGTGTTCCATTTCATGGTCATTAACTCTGAAGTTCCTTTTCTGACCAGAATCTTTTATTGTTCCATATTTCCTACTACCTTATACCTCCTAATACTGATCTTTGTCCTTCGTCCCCCCGCTTCTTTCCTAGGCCATCATCTCTACACTTGTTATCCTCCCCTTGCTTCCCCATCTTGACCCCTTTATATGCCAATTCAATTCTATACCATCCTCTGCTTTTGAGTCTTTTGACCTTTTATCCCCTCATTAACCTTGTCACTCGAAGCCTGAAGGTTGGATTATTCCAACCTTTTGCTTCTTCTACTTTCTCACCTGCTTCTGCACAAAACTAGAGAAAATCATGAAATTATATTGACCGAGGCCACTACTAGTTTCTGTTACATAATCTCAACAGAACTCTCACTATGGCCAAGCAGTCCTTTTATACCTCTATAAACTCTTCACTATCCCATTCACCATAGCTTTCAAAACCTTTTTATCCTTCCTCAGCCTTCCCCCTCCCCTATTAACTGAGAACCTTACCTAATATGTCACTGAAAAAATTGAAGCAATTAGCATCTCTCTACAGATGATTCCTGGAGTTATGTACCTAGGCTTAGCCTCTCTCCTTACCTCTAGTCTTGAATTTCTATATGTTGTATATCTAGCATTATATATCCTGCAGATATCCTAACTTCAATATGTCCCATCCTTCACACTTCACTCTCATCCTTTATGTTGGGTATGTTGTCAAGGCTTGGTGAATCTACCTTTGTAACATCTCTCTTGTAAGCCTCTTTATTCTCACACTGCCACCACCCTGATACAAGCCTTTATTACATAGTGCCGGGACTATGGAAATAGCCCAGTCATTAGGCTCTGTACTTCATGTATCTCCCCACTCTAGTCATTTCCCATTCAGCTGCCAAATTGATCTTCCTAAAGTAGAAGCCTGGCCATGTCACACTCCTCTCTCCATTCATTCAACTCCTGTGGTTCCCTATCAAACCCAGGATCAAATATAAAAGAAAAAAGTGCAGGCACTTGGCTTTTTAAAGCCCTTCATAACCAGGCCCCTTCCTTCCTTTCCAGGCTTCTTATACCTTACTCCCTTCCAGGTACTCTACTA
Source organism: Gymnobelideus leadbeateri (assembly GCA_011680675.1). Taxonomy (NCBI): domain Eukaryota; kingdom Metazoa; phylum Chordata; class Mammalia; order Diprotodontia; family Petauridae; genus Gymnobelideus; species Gymnobelideus leadbeateri. The sequence goes on along the minus strand of WOXC01001945.1, from coordinate 20,913 downwards.
TCCAGTGACTTTGGTCTTCTCTCTTTTCCTCACAGAAGACACTTTATCTCTTGACTCCATTCATTTTCACTGGCTGTAATTCATACCTGTAATTCCTTCCCTGTCACTTCTATCTCCTGGCTTCCCTGATATCTCACCTAAAATTCTATCTTCTGCATAAAAACTTTCCCTGATACTCTATAACATTAATGCTTCCCTTCTACGTTATCTCCAATCTATCCTGTTTATATCTTGGTACGTTGTCATTTGTATGTTGTCTCCCCCATTAGATTACATGCTGTTTGAAGATGGACTATTTTTTGCCCCTTTTTTGTATTCCCTGTGCTTACCTCAGTGCCTGACACACAGTAGGTACTTAAATACTCTTTGACTTAATTCATCTTAATAAGAAGAGTAATCAAACAAATAAATCAGATTCATTAATAAAGTCCAACAAATTCCCAGTGCTTGAATTTGTACCTAAAAACACTTGAATAAACTATAAACCATGGACAAAAGCTGTAAACATTTATGGTTGGCTGAAAGAAAAACTCACTACACAGTGTATTTCTCAAACTTGAACTTCATAAAAGTTGATGAGTTTGTTTGAAATATGGTACCAATTTATATAAAGCTGTTAAGCCCAGAGCCATGCCATAAAGAGGACTGCTATCACATCTTTGAGTGGCAGAATATAAAAAGGGCGTGAGTACGTGGCCTTTCCCCATGCTGGAACAGAGAATCACAGAAAGAGAGCATGCTTTGGAACTACTCAATCATCCAATATCTATACGCTCCCCCGCCACCCCTGGATTTTGCTCATTTTCATTCCTTCAGTTATTTCCTGGGTCAACTGTAAGTAAAATGTCATCCCCACGCACTGCTCTGTATAGCACAGCGTTTGGGAAGATAGAAGACACTAAGTACCATTGTCAGCTGTGAGGCATCAAAGGGTGCCTGACTTTTTCTCTGTGGAAAAGCAATCAATGCCATTTGATTCAGTAACATCCCACTTTGCCATCTCCAATCCTCCATTGACTCTGGGACCTCCGCAAGGTGGCTGTGGGTGCTCATTTCAATGAGACAGATGATAAGCCATCCTCACCTGCTCTTCCAGCTGACCCTTGTTCATGTTCACCACAGTGCATCCAGCTAGTGCACTGGGCATCTGCCATGAATTCTGATTCCTGGAGCTGTTAGCACATGCATTCTCCCCAATTTTCCATGTGTTATATTCATTTGGGAATTTAAGTTCCAAGTGGAATAGAATCTTCATGAGGGCAGGAACTGTTTTGCATTTTTGTCTTTGTTTCCTCAGCTCCTTGTCCACAGGAGGACACTTAATATTTGTTTGGCATTCTATTTCTTTCTTTCTTGGGACGGGGGACTGATTTCTTATGCTCATAGTGCAAAAACACCGGTGGCAAGCACAGGTTGCTCATGAGTTATACTTCTTGCTCTTGTCCTATGACCTTCCCATCTTTTTTGATCATCCATTTCTTCAGTGGCACCCTTTCCACTGTTTATCCTCCCTAGTACCTTATTTGTAATGTTTTGTGTCCTGATCTTGCTCACCATACACCTCTCCATTGTCCATAAAGTGGCCCTCAATCTCATTTCTACTGAGGCTTTCATGGTACTTGTTTTGACTGACATACAATGACACTGGAAGAATATTAGCATGAAAAAAGATGCTCCTTTGTTTTAGAGAAAAGCTTGAGGTCATGAAAACAACTGTGCAACTTAAACATCTATTGTCAATACAGTTGTTTAAAGCACATCTATATTTCAACTATGTATCTTTTCATTAGATCTTAAACAAAGGCTGCCAGCTTTGAGAGGGAAATGAACCCATCCAAATAAATGAGCTTTGCAATGTGCTCCCAGGGCCAAGAAAACTCTGACAGCCTTATTGATTGCTAAGATGAGGATATTTAGAAGAAAAGAATCATATAAAACTGGGGGTTGACTGCCCAATTTAAATGTAAGAACTTTTCCCGGGAGCAATTTATGGATTTTTCAGAATCTACACATATCAGAAAGTCCAAATGACATGAATCCTGAGGTATAAGCTAACAACAATGCTGACCTTTGTGCTTAAAAAAAAAGGCTGAAATGTAGGAAGATACTATGACATTGTGGAAATATGAGGCCGGTCCTGAGCTTTGAAAAGGGCTAGAAATATTCCCAAGAAATTGCACTTAAATGTTAAGTATACCCTGGAAAAAAGGAGTAAGTATGAAAAAGAAACTTGGTTAGGTTTGTTGGCTAGTGACAGCCTGAATGATCCTGACAACTCCACACAGGCTATATCCATATACATTATCGATCTGCCTGAAGTCTGTGGTCAGATTCAGGCAAAGGACAGGCATTGTTTTTAACAGGGTGCCAATTAACTGCTGCAACTGTTCCTCCATCCCCCATTTTCAGCAAATTGTTTCAGCATCATATAACCCTAGGCATATAGTAACTCTGTTTATCTTCACAAACTAGGTTTTTTTTTCCTTTTTTGGAGAGGGGAAAGGGAGCTGGGAGTCACAGGATGAGGCCATTGGATTCTTTTGGCTATGAGGAAGTGGTTAATAATGAAGGTTTGTTATTTGTTTGTTTCAAGTAACCATTTGTTGAACTAAATTCAGAAAAAAATGAAGTTTTTAAAAATGTTTGTTAAAATATCCAAAGGGAAGAAATGAGGATGTTACCAAAATGACTTAATTCCTTCCTGACTCATTTCCCTGGATACTGCAGATGAAAGACATATTTGGTCTGTATTACAGAAATGTGATCTTTATTGCCTGTTTCATGTCCCATGTGTAGACATTAGCTACAGTGTGACATGGGCCAAGCAGCATCCTATTTTCTGTAAGATTATAAGCATTAGGCCACATAAACTCTGAGGAAACCTTGCCTATGTTCCTTCACTAATTATGTGTTATTGAGAGCAGAAGAAAGGGAAATATTTAATAAATTCTATATCCACTTCATTCTACCATTTCTCTAGTGATGACACTGTCTGACTTTCTCTACCAATTCATTATCTGCCTGTCTTGGAACTGCTAATGAGCCTGTGGTAAACTAATCCTATTAAGGACCCAATGCCCCAGAACTTTCCCCCTAGATCTTTGTCAGTAGTAGTCAGCCAAGTAAATATCACACTGAACTCTTCTAAATTAACACCTGCGTTTCTGTGTCTAGATGTGTGTGGATATCTGTCTATCTTTATATATATATATATGTAGATAGATATATAGATATAGATATAGATAGATATGGCTATACACATCCACATGTGTTTATATGAACATATATACACATATATGTGTTTGTGTATATGTGAGTGTATGTACATATATGCAAACACATATTCTGCTGTCTATCTAAAACAGAAAAAACCTAATGGGAATTGTCAAGTACATAGGTGTATCATAGACTAATCAAGAGAAAGTCTTAGCTTTGTAAAAAAAGGAAACAAGCAAATGAATTTTAAAATGACTCCTGTATAGTGTAATTTGAGTTATTAAACATCATTCTAACACTGCAAGACAAGAAACAAGTCACTTTTACACAAAAGAGTACTGCCCTGTTAATCTATAGAAAGCTGCCTCTTCACTGCAGTCAACATAACTAGTTTGGGCTCAGTTATTTTTTTAACTTTCCCAGTGAGGGAGCAGTGAAATGTATCTATCACCTCATCCAAACAACTAGAAAGTAACTGGGTGCCACCTATTAATTTCCTTATTCCATGTATTGCTAAATAGACATGCTGGTATTGCTGCTAAAAATGAATGTTAGAAGCCATGTTAGATGATACCAGTGGTCTAACAGTGGCAGGAAAGAAAGCTCTATGGGAGAGTATGGAAATTACCTTCCATAATATTGAATTGAAAAGATTAGCAACATTCTTTAAGCAGAAACAATACCCAGACTGGAACCCTGGCTCTGCCAATTACCACCTTTGTGACTTTGGATGAGTCATTTAACCTCTTTGAGTCTCAGTTTCCTCATATGTGAAATAAAAACTAAATCACTCCTTATGGTGTTTTAGGTCATCTATGGATCCTTTTATTTCTAACTTCCCCTCATTGGTGCTTCATGGATTTGTCTTCCATAGATTTATCTTGAGAATTCTTCTTAACTCTTTGTTTTTGTTTCCACAGCCTTTTAGGCAAGCAGACCCCCTATGATTTTTACTTAGTGTGTAAAATTGTTGTTCCTCTTATTCCCTCTGCCACGTGCACTAAATTCTGCCTTTTCCAGCATCATCCAGCATCTCCATTCTTTTCTAGTCGGTGAGTCAATGAGCATTTAAGCACCTACTATGTGCCAGGGGTGTAGATGGGCTAAACCAGGTTGAGGGTGATCAAGGGGTCTCAAAACCATCTTTGAATTAGGGGATATCTACCTCAAGTACATGAAAACTTCCTCTGGTAGAATGGGTAGATGAGAACAGTTTGTTCTAAGGGCCATGAAGGCAGATGAAGCAGGCTTAGAGCCTGGTTAAGGTCATCCACTTAAACTCAAACCAACACCAGTTATCTTGACTCTGTCCTGCCACTGGCCTCTGATGACTCTGGAGGAGAGAAAATGAGGCTGATAATTTTATGTAACTTTGCCTTACTTCAGTCTAATTTATGCATGATTAAAAAGACATCACCTGTAACATTTCACGCCTTTTGCCTGTCTCAGATTTCTGTGGTAACAGGCAATTGATGAAGTAGTAGGTTTAGATACACTAGGAGCTGTAGTCACAGCCCTGCACCCAGGCAGCCCAAGCCACAGTATTGTCTTCTCACTGGAGGCAGCAGTGGGATTCAGCAGCTCCCTGGGTGTCTGAGCAGCCTTTTAAGGATCACACTGTTCACCTTCTGATATGAAGAAGGGGCTAGAAAAGGTGGTCTAAAAATTGTCTGCTTACCCAATCCTGGCCTAGTTACTGCAGCAGGTGAGGATCCCATGCTGCAGGAGAAACACACAAAAAAGTACAAAAACTTACAGAAAGATGATTCCACTCACCATTGATACATGGAATTTGTGCACACTTATACACATCACAAAATCCAGTAGACCTGAAAGATGCACAGCTCTGATTGCAAGAGAACTTAGCAGGTATCACATCCAAATAGCAGTGCTGAGTGAAGCAAGGCAGGCAAATGAAGAACAGCTTACTGAAGTCAGGGCTGGATATACTCTTTTGGAGTGGCCTCAGTGAAGCTGGTGTAGGTTTTTCAATTAAAAGTAATACAGTTGACAAACGTGTGCCTACAAGTGAACTACAGGCTCATGACAGTATGATTGCCACTTGAAGGAAAATGCCACACTATTTCCATCAGTATGCTCCTACCATGACAAACCCTAATGAAGTCAAAGAAAAATTTTGTGAAGACCTGGAGACCCTTATCATCAATGTATCAAAAGAAGACAAGCTTGTAATTCTGGGTGACTCTAATAATAGAGCAGGCTCAGACTACCAGACATGGCAAGGGGTCCTTGGGAGGAATGGAGTTGTAAACGACAACAGAAATAGTCACTTGCTACTTAAGACTTGTGCATCTCATGACCTTCTAGTCACCAACACTGTCTTCCATTTATCTAACACAATAAAACTTTGTGGATGCACCCTTGCCACAAACATTGGCTATGTGATTGTTAGGAGAAGAAACAGATAGGATGTGAGAGCAATGAAGGCACTGTGTGGCACAGAGTGCTGTACTGATCATAGACTTATCCTCTCCAAGCTAAATATTTGCATTCAACAAAAGTTGTGACCCCAAGGCAAAATGACTACCAGAAAAATTAATGTCTGAGCAGGAACAATTTGTTGTCAAATTGAAGGGAAAGTTGAGTCAACACACAGTTGGCAACAGTGGAACAGAAAAGCAGTGGGCAGCTTTCAGAGATTTGGTATAAAGCACTGCATTTGTTCATCTAGGTCAGAACTCTTGCAAACATCAAGACTAGTTTGATGAAAATGATGGGGAAATTCAAAATTCCACAGGGTTTGCCAGAAGGTTAGTTCATCTATCTGTAAGAAGGCAGCATTTAATTCCACCAAAAGTAAAATACAAGCAAAGCTTAGAGAGGTGCAGGATACTTAACTCTGTAAAACGGCAGATGAAATTCAGTTTTATGCTGATAGGTAAAAATCAAAAGCACTTTTATGATGCCTTGAGGGCTATTTATGGGCCAAAGAAATATGGTGCATCTCAACTACTCACTGCTGATGGAGTCACATTGATTAGTGATAAGGACATGGTCCTAGAGAGAGGAGCTGAGCACTTCCATGGTGTTCTCAACAGACTATCATCAATCAATGTTGACGCTGATTGGCTGTTTCCCTCAGGTTGAAGTCAATCCCTCCCTAGTTGAAGTTCCAGCTGAAGAAGAGGTTTTGAATGCTATTAGGCTCCTTTCCTATGGAAAAGCATCTGGTCCTAATTCTGTTCCAACTGAGACTTGCAAGGTAAGGAGTTCATCGCTCATACAAAAGCTGACTGAAATTTTCCAGGTTATATGGCAAGAGGAAGCTATCCCCCAGGAGTTCAAGGATGCCTCCATTGTCCATCTCTATAAATATAAAGGATATAGATTGTCCTATAGCAATCACAGGGAGGGTCTTGGTTTTAGTCATTACTGGAAAGATTCTTTCCAGAATCCTCCTTAATAAGCTAATCCTTCACCTGGAAGGTGGTCATCTACTTGAGAGCCAGTGTGGCTTCAGAAATAGCCGAGTAACAGTTGATATGGTTTTTGCTGCCTGACATCTCCAGGAGAAATGCCAGGAGCAACATAGAGGTCTGTACGCAATGTTTATAGATCTGACCAAGGTCTTTGATACTGTCAGTCATGAGGCTTCATGGAAAATTTTGTCAAAATGCAGTTGCCCACAGAAGTTCATTAGTATTGTATGTCAATTTTACACTGGTGTATTTGCCCAGGTTATAGATCATGGACAATGCTCTCACACTTTCCTAGCCACCAGTGGAGCGAGCAAGTATGCTTGCTCCCATTCATGATATTTTCAGCCATGTTGTTAAACACCTTCAATGAGGAAAAATTACAGCATGAAAGTCAACTATAATCCTGATGGTAGATTCTTCAACTTTAAAAGGCCAAGACTAAAGGGGAGCAGGTGTTGGTGCATAATTTTTTGTCTGCAGATGATAGTGCACTCAAAGTAGCCTCTTAAGCTGAGATGCAACAAATTATTGGTCGTTTCTCTGCTGCTTGTGCTAATGTTTGCTTAACAATAAACACCAAGAAAATACAGGCGCTCCATCAGCCAGCACCACACCACTTATATGTACAACCATCAGTTACAGCAAATGGAAAAGTTTCAAATACTGTGGATAAAGTCACTTACATTGGCAGTGTGCTTTCCAGGGATATATACATCGATAATGAGGTTGACGCACATATTGCCTGGACTAGCCCAGTGTTTGGAAGATATTGAATGGAAGTGTGGGACAGAAGAGGTATTAGACTGACTACCAAAGTGAGGGTCTATGGAGCCATTGTGCTGAGCTCATTGCTGTATGTCTATGAAACCTGGACAGTATACATTGCCATGCCAGCAAACTGAATCGCTTCCATTTTAATTGTCATAGGAAGATTCTGAAGATAACCTGGCAGGATAAGATGCCAGACACTGAGGTAGTTTCTTGAAGTAAACTGCCACACACTCAGATTCTATTTCAGAGAGTACAACTCTAATGGCCTGGCCATGTTGTTCAAATGCCAAATGTACACTTGCCAAAAAGACTTTTTTATGGAGAACTCACACAGGACAAGCATTCACATGGTGCTCAGAAAAAAATGATGCAAGGACACTTTCAAGGTGTTTCTTAAGAACTTTGGAATTAACTGTGTGACATGGGAGACACTAGCACAGGCCACCCAGCATGGAGTGCCTATGAGCAAAGCAGAATTAAAGTAGTTCAGAAGTGACACATGATGAGCAAATTTAGAGGATCCACCCCAAATGTTCACATGGACTTGTGTGCCCAACCTGTCGTAGAGCATCCCAAGCTCATGTTGGACACACTGTGACTTGACTCATAATGACGTCATTTTGGTCTTCTTCAAGAATGAAGGACAACAACCAACTATGTTCCAGGCACTGTGCTTAGTGCCAGGGATACAAAGAAAGGCAAAAGAGTCCCTACTCTGAAGAAGCTCACATCCTGATGAGGAAGACTACATGGAAGCCACTATGAACAAACTGTGTACAAACAAGATATATACTGGACACTGGAGGGAAGACAATAACATGAAGACCTTGTGGTCAGATATCCCCAAACGTGCCAGACCTTGAGGTCTGGTGCAGTGACAGATGTTATATCCATCATCTGAGGACAAGCCTAGTTAAGTTTGTTCATCACAATTATGTCAAACACAAAGTGATTTTTTTCTTGTCTGTAGCTACTCTTTAAGATCATTAACTAGGGTGTAAGGCTCTAAAATTTCCATCAATGGAAGGAATCTCCACCCTAATGAAATTAAAATCTTTGAAGTAATAAAGGAATATTACTTGCCCCAATTCTTCCCCCCAACATCATGGATTACCGCTACCTCTTATACTGAGGGATTTGATGAGCATATCCTCATCCACTGTGGTTGTAGGCTTCTAATTTTATAGACTTTGATCTATCCTCACCCATATCTGCTCTCTGAAGAGGAGAAAGTCCAATAAAATTGATGACTGATGAGAGTCCACCATTCATGACATATATCATTGTGTAGTTTCTGATACTGTGATATTTGAAAGTTAACTAGTAGGGTAGGATGTACTGAAAACTCGCTGAAAAACAATAATGTACAATCAGTATAGTGATAGGCATGTTTAGTGGGGCGGCACAGAGTTTTCTCAAGCCCAGCCTCATTAAACATATTTATTTATGATCTACATAGTAGAATAGAAAGCATTTAAAAATAAATTTGCATATGATACTAAATTGGGAGGCATCCCAAAGAAGAACTGGAGAGAGGGAAAGAATACTAATGAGCCTACAGAGGTTAGATAACAAGGTAAAAGGGAAGAAAGTGAGGTTCAACTTAAAGATAAATGTAATAGATTTGATCCTTAGGGGCTATGTAAGAAAGGAGTGCTTTAAGTAGACTCAAAGAGGGAAAAAAATTCTAGAAGACAAATTGTGATTTAAAATACTAAAGAATATTGAAGTCTTTGAAACTCTGACCTAAGGGGCAGAAAATGGGGTGCTCAGTAGTCTTTTAAGTAAACATTCATAGTGTCTTGCAAGGTTTGCTGGGTTTAACTGTCCTTCCAATGGAAGGTGGCCCATGAGGGCATCCTTTCTGTGGAGCTGGAAGGAGAATTGAACTGAATAGAGAAGGGAAATATTTAATATTTTATATACAAACATACACACTCATGTATAAAAGTTCTTAATTTATGGCATCCCTTTAGTCTTTAAGTTTAAACAAATTCACATTGCTTGAAGTAATCAGAGATACCCATCAGTGACATATAACTAGGGTTGGCAATCACTAGTGTAGACAAATAGTCTGACCGATGACTGGATATTAGAGTATAGTAGAAATGGAATTGTAACTCAATATTTTCGTACTCAAGGCAAATACTGTACCATAAACTTTGCCTGGGGCAAGTGGGTGGAAGTGTAGCTTCATTTGAAGCCCGTTTTCAAGGTAGGAAATAGAAACTCTGGGTTGCTGATGCAAGTTGAGGTCATTGCTAGTTGGAGAAAACCAAAGTTTGCCTCAGCCTGCCATGAATTGCTTTCTATTTTAATAAATTCTTCTTGCTAAATAGGTTCTAAGTTTAATTACTTCCAGTTGTTGAAGAACTTCAGGTGGTCTTACTTCCCTCTACATTTAGTACCTTGGAGCAAAATCCTGATGACCAAACTATCATGATCATAGCTCTGCATATAAAAGTACCTTTGCATCTTCTGCATGACACAAGTCTCCAACAGTCTCTCACTGTGTTTCTTTCTTCCCAAATGATGGTGATTATAGAACAGCAAAACATTGGCCCTGGGGACATATGTAAAAGTAGGTAACTGGTATCTCAAATGTAGATTTATTCTGTGTTACCTTATAATTTCCCAGTGGTCATGTGTATCCCCTGAACTCCTGAACCTGTCATCGGCTGTTCCTGTGATCTACAGCGGCATTGTGTCATCTGTGTACTCTGAGACCCTATTATAATGCTATATTTCACTGGAGCCCCAGCTTTCTCATGACAGGTTACCATTATATATCATCAGAGCTCAGCCAGTAGGAGCAGGAGTCCCAGAGAGGGTTTCTAAAAGCTTGAAAGAAAGAAAAAGTCTATGCTTTATGAGGTGAGATGGAGAGGTATGGCTCATGGAAGACTAATTCTTCTTAACATGGGAATGATGGTTAAAATACAATAGATGCTGGTCAGTTGGGCCTTACTAGCTTCTACTCACTATACAATACAAGAGAAAAAAGAACAAATGTTTATTAAGTACCTACTGTGGGCAGAACAATATTTTAGGCCCTGGGGAGGAGGAGAGACACAAAGCTTAAAGAAGAAAAATTCCTACCCTCGTGGAGTTTGCTTTCTAATAGTCTAATACATCAGCATAGATAATGATTAATACCCAGTATTATACAATAAATTTTCTTTAGAGTGTTATACAGTAAAGTATGGGGTAAGGAACTAGAGGCAAGGTCATTGCCAGCTTGGGGGATCCTAGAAGTTTTCATGTAAAAGATGGTATTGGAATTGTCCTTTAATGGACAGGTAGCATGAATATAAGCTATTGAATATGATTCTACAGTCAGTACTGAATAATGGGCTCAAATTCAGCCTTTGATAAGTATAAGCTAGGATAAATCATTGAAACTTTTGGAACTCCAGTCAGCTAACATGCCAAGTTATAGAGTGTGCTTTGCTTCCAATGGAGGAAGATTCACACACACACACACACACACACACACACACACACACACACACACACACCCAATACCCAATTATATAGGTCTTAGGTATATTGATATAATATGACATTAAGGCCTTATGGGAGATGGGCTTATGGAATTAGAAATAATGATTATGTACAAGCTCTGCCATTGACTCACCGTATTACTGTTCAGTCACTCAACCAATATTTATTAAAGTCTTACTGTGTACCAGGCACCATGCTGGATGCTGGAAGGACAATGATGAGTAAGCTGGTCCTTGCACTCATGCTGCCTATGACCCAGAAAGAGAGCAATGACACATGTTCATACTTATGATACAAAGTTAGAGCAGTTCTCGTTATTAGGCAGTCCTTAGTTTTTAGATCTTTAAAATTGGTATTATATTACCGGAAGAACATTACATGGTTTGCCTTGGTAGGGCACAGTCTCTTTCTAGGTACCTTAAAGGGCTTATGTTGCTAGTCCTTTTAATTGATTGGGGTGGGGAGGGGATGGTGGGCACACAGTCAGTGCCTTGGGAAGGGACTTTCCAAATATGCTAATTTGAGATGGTATATAGCACCAAACATGAATGTTTCCCTGACATTTTCATTTTTTCTTACTGGTGTGTGCCATCAAGTATGCACATGTAAAGTTGGAGGAAAAGAAAAACAGTGAGTTCCTTATTTTAACAACAAATACTCTGAATTTTCTTGCTCACCAATATGTAGCCAACTGCACCAAGTCACACACTTATTCAATTCATTGCATTTCTAAGGCTATTTAGGCCCTTGCCAAATTCCTTAGAGTCACCTCAGGATCAAATCAACCCTCCTGATAGTGACTCCCAGGAAACAGAGATCAACCACAGAAGACCCCAGGGCCTTGGGAGACCATCCAATTCATTGGGCCCATTCATTGATTTAGGTCATAAGTGTATGGCCCTGTTTCCATCTGACAAAACCCTGGAGTCATATCAAGTCACATAAAGAGATAAATCTTATTAAAATTTCAGAATCAACATACTTATTTTGTGATCACCAAGGTCAGGCATTATTCCTACTCTCCTGGTGTTACTGACCACAGGAAAGCTTCATTTGGTTTCTAATCTCAGCTCAATAATTATATGGTATAGTCAAAAGGACACTATTTCTGTAACTAGAAGACAAAATAATAAAGTATATCTCTGAGGCTGACTGCCTTTGTGACTTTGAGCACATCATTTAAACTCCCTAAGCTGCAATTTTCTCACCTATAAAATGAGGAAGTTGAACTAAATGTCTTCTGAAGTTCCTTCTAGCTGTAGATCTAGGATTGTATAAAAATAGATTGTATTTGGAGTCAGAAGAACTGAGTTTTAATTTTTGTTGTCCTGCTTGTTACCCTTGTGACCTTGGAAAAGTCATTTAAGTTGCATAGGTCTCATTGTCTTCACCTATAAAATGAGGGTGTAGCATTTGATCATGGCCAGCTAGGTGGTGCTTCAGTGGTTAGAATACACAGTGTGTGTGTGTGTGTGTGTGTGTGTGTGTGTGTGTGTGTGTGTGTGTGTGTGTGTGTTTAATTTATGAGACACAGCTGAAAGTGACTGAACAACAAAGGACTTGATCTCTAAGGACTTTTCTGGCTCTAGATCCCATGGTCATCCATGTATGCTAAAAGACCCAGAGCAAATTTCTTAATAGCTCTGAACCGCAGTTTCCTCATATATAAAAGGAAAAAATTGTAGCTGGGTAGGCAGTATCTGTTCTCTGTCACATGCTTCCCTCTAAATGCCATCTGTATTCCCAGAATCTTTGTCCTGTGGTATGATATTTTATAGTGAGATGCTGACAGTGGCCTGCCTGGAGATAAGACTGGAAAGCAGGTCTCAGAAGGGGCTAAGGCTCTGATTTTGCATCAATATATGGTGCCAATATATGGCCTGCCTTGAAGTAGAAGGTTGAGCATCTTTGTCTGGCAACTTCCCAAGATGGGAAGGGGAAGGAACTGTGGGACTCAATGCCTATACCAACAATTCACTTTTCTCAGCCTTGATTGTGTATCTAATGTGCTAGAATAAGATAGTCCCCATCCTCAGAGAGCATTGTGTGCATGTAAATAAGTAAATACAAAATCTAAATTATGTAGGGAGGGCTCTAACAATGGAGAAAATGGCCTCTTGTAGAAAGTGATACTTGGACTGAGCTTTGAAGGAAATTAGATATTGTAAGATCTAATAACCACAAGGAGGCAGAATATTCTAGGCATGAATGCAACTGGTACAGAGTCATAGGTGGGAGATGGAATGTTATATGTGGAAAAAGCAAGGAAGCTAGTTTGTCTTGAAGGATGTCTTTGATGGAGTAATTTGAAATTAATCTGGGAGAAGTTGAAGCCAAATTATAGAGGGTTTCATCCACTAAACAGAGGAATTTTTTTGTCTTTATCTTTTTTTTTTATTTCATCCTAGAGGCAAGTGGGAGCCACTGAGCTTATTGAGCAAAAGAGCTAAGTTAAGGTTTGGAATGTTTACACGAACTTTATTTTCTATGCTTCTTTTTGCAAAGTGTTTGCTTTTCCATTAGTTTTCTTAGAAATGTTCATTTGGAGGGGTGGAGCCAAGATGGCAGAGTAGAAACAGCACTTCCAAGGTGCTCTCTCCCGCACCACTTCAAAATCATGTAAAAGGGGACTCTGAACAACTTTTGGATCTCCAGTACCCACAGAACAACACAGAGAAGCTAACCTCCCGCTGAGGACAGCCTGGCAGCCAGCAGGGAGCAGCCAGCACAGTGCTCTGGGAGCATAGCCCAGGCCCACCTGAGCTGCAGTTTTAGCCCCAGGGTGGCTAGACCAGCAGCAATGGCTGGAGGGACCCCAGAACACCAGCAGCTGTGGCAATTCCAGAATTATCAACGCAGATATGCCTAGGACATAGTGAGAGGCTAGTGCCCTATGGACTTTGGGACCAGTACTTGGGGAAGGCGTCAGGTTTCTTCCCCTGGGGGCAAGAAGCGGCTGAAGAGACACAGCACAGATGACATTTTGCAGCTTCAGTTAGAGCCTCAGCTCCTGGCCTGCAGACTGTACGGCAATCCAGTGATCAGTCTGGGGGGTAATTGCTCTTGCTTTATCATCCCTGGATCTGGATTGTGTTCTGTGGTGGAGGTTTCAGAGTGTGTGACCAGCTTGCCAGAGTGTGTGGGGGCTTCAGGGAGGGCACCTAACTAATACCTCCAGCAGTTGAGAAAACTGTGCAGGACAGAAGCTCCCCTGTCTGGTGGCCGAGTCCTACTGTGGCAACAAGCCCAAAAGTCAAGTAATTAAGTGGCAACATGCCTAGGCAAAGGAAACAAAATAAACAGAAAAATGCTACATTAGACTCCTATTTGGGGGGCAAAGAGGATCGAAGCATAGAACAGGGGGAGGACTGTGAAGTCAGAAAACCCATACCAAAAACCCCAAATGAAAATATGAGCGGGTTACAGGCCATAGAAAACCTTAGGAAGGATTTTAAAAACCAAATAAGAAAAGTGGAGAAAAAATTGGGAAGAGAAATGAGAAAGATGCAGGAAAAGTATGAAATGAGAGTCAACAGCCTGACTGAGGAAAATAACACCTTAAAAATAGACTAACTCAAATGGCAAAGAAGGCTCAAAAGGGCAATAAGGAGAAGAATGCCTTAAAAAGCCAAATATTCCAGATGGAAAAATAATCTCAAAAGCTCACTGAGGAGATTCATTCCTTCAGAGTTAGACTGGAGCAAATGGAAGCTAGTGACTTTATGAGAAATCAAGATGCTGTTAAACAGATCCAAACAAATGAAAGAATAGAAGGTAATGTGAAATATCTCATGGGAAAAAACCACTGACCTGGAAAATAGATCCAGGAGAGATAATTTAAAAATTATTGGACTACCCGACAGCCATGATCAAAGAAAGAACCTAGAAATCATCCTTCAAGAAATTCTCAAGGAAAACTGCCCTGATGTTTTAGATCCAGAGGGCAAAATAGAGGTTGATAGAATCCACCGATCACCTCCTGAAAAAGATCCCAAAAAGAAAACTCCCAGGAATATTATAGCCAGGTTCCAGTATCCCCAGATCAAGGAGAAAATACTACAAGCAGCCAGGAAGAAACAATTTCAATATTGTGGAAACACAATCAGAATAGCCCAGGACCTGGCAGCTTCTACATTGAGGGATAGAAGGGCATGGAATATGATATTCCAGAGGGCAAAAGAACTGGGACTGAACCCAAGGGTCACCTACCCAGCAAAACTGAGTATTTCGTTTCAGGGGAAAATATGGTCATTCAGTGGAATAGAGGACTTTCAAGCATTCTTGATGAAAAAACCAGAGTTGAATAGAAAAATTGACATTCAGACACAAGAAGCAAGAGATGCTTGAGAAGGTAATCAGGGAAAAGAAATCAAAAGGAACTTATCAAAGTTGAACTATTTACATTCCTATAAGGAAAAACAATAACTGTGACTGATGAAACCTTTCTCAGTATGAAAATAATTGAAGAAGGGTATATGGGCATATGAATACATATGTGAATGTGTGTATATATGGTTATAGGTATACATGGATAGAAAGCACAGGTTGAATTTGGTGGGAAAGGATGATACTTAAGGGGTGAAGTTAAAAGAGAGGAAAGTGGCAAGAGGAGATGGGGAGAGACAGGGTAGGGTAAACTATCTCATGTAAAAGAGGCAAAGGGAAGTGGTTGCAGGGGAGGGGAAGAACAGGAAGGCAAAAAGGCAAAACCACATTCTCATTGAATTTGCTTCAGGGAGAGAATGACATACATACTAAATGGGATGTCTCAACCTGCAGCATAACAGGGGGAAGGGGGATGAGAGGAGGGATGATGGATGGGAGGGCATCCTTGGGGGGAGGGGAGGTTGGACGTACCCACTTTCGAAGAGGGACAGGATCAAAGTAGGGAATGAACCAGGTGGGGGTGGGATGGGTGGGATGGAAATATAAGCAGTCTTTTACAATATGTCGACTATGGTAATGTTTTACACAGCTATACATGTACAACACATACTGAATTGCTTATCTTCCCAGAGGGAGTGGGTGACAAGTGAGGAAGGGAATGGATCTGAAATTCAAAGTTTTAAAATTAAATGTTTCAAATATATATAAATACTATTATTAATACTATTTTGCATGTAATTGGGAGATAAGATGTACAGGCATTGGGGCACAGAGATTCACCTTGCCCTAATGGTAAAATTGAAGGGGATATGGGAGAGACCAGATTGCATGAGGGGATATCTTGTGGGACTGCTATTCTGGGGTTGGGTGGGTAGGGGGAAAATGGGGAAAAATTATAACTCAAAATCTGGTGTAAATGAATGATGTAAACCAGAACTTATTAAAGCATTTGTTAAAAAAAAAGAAAAAGAAAAAGAAGAATATACTCTAATAATAATTTTTAAAAAGAAAGAAATGTTCATTTGGAGACATCCTAACCCTGGGTTACTTAAAGTGAAAAGGAAAGGGATTTTTCCACATCCCAGGCAAACTATCCTGGTGGTCAGTCCTCCTCTTGAGAACAAGTGGAATGCTGCTAGCACCCTGACCAACTCTGGATAACAGAAAGTCTTGCTGGGCCCAAGAACAACTAGTGAATATAAATCTTAGACAGGAACAATCTGTTGCAGCTCTAGGTGCTGATTTCTGGGGGCATTTCCTCAGGACATAGAACTAAGGAATGGGAAATATGAGATCATGAAGGGGGCCAAAGATTTGTTGCCACTACTTTTGCCCAGTGAGGAGTCCTCTGAACCTTTGGGTGGGGGTTGTAGAAGCAACCAAAAGGAAAACTGGGGGAGGGGAGGTCTTATTCAGGGACTTTTGAAATTTAATTCCATGCCCTACCTGCTATTGAGAGGTGTGTGTGTTTAATTTCTCAGATAACGCTATTCATTAGTCTTCTAAGAATATAACAAAATGAAATATTTTCTTCACTCCACTGGGAAGGAGCAATATCTGAATTGAGTTCTTAATGGCCCTATGAGGTTCGTACTCTTAATTAGCTTTTAAGCCTATTGACATTGACACATGAAGTATTTTGTTTATTTGCTATTCAACCTGCTGCTTCTGTACATCCCTTTCCCCAAATGCCCTGTTCCTATCGTAGTTTTTTTTTCTTTTTCAGAAATAAAAATAAAGTGATAAAATGATATATGTCTTCCCTCAGGGAAAAAATGAATCAAGCACTGGAGAATGAGAGGGAAGAGAAGAATGCTTCTGGGGTGTCAGCTGAAGCAACCAGTGACAAGAGGATTGAAAAGATAGAGCAGAGAGCATGGAAGGTAAATGTCTGATGTGCAAAGCTGGACCAGTCATCCACATCTGTGTGAGCCAAAAGACCATTGGTCCCCAAACACCCTCAAGCATATAAAAATTGGAAGGAAAAATAATATCTAGTACATGATTTAAGATTTCTCTCTTTTGTGTCACCAAATGAGGCATTATTGTGTGTCTGATAAGTATAGGAATGGCTAAGAAGGTGGGAGATCAGCAAAAATATTGGCAGGTATGGATAAATACTCTTCATAATTTGACCCAAACACTGGCTGTGCACTTCCCAGAGATCCTAGATGACCTTGCACTCAGAAAGACATCATATATCTTGTTTTATAAAAAGTGAATCCATTAGCAAAGCACATACCTAAAAGAATGGTAATGAGATGACTAACGTCACAGACAGCCTCTGTGAGAGTCACTTTGCTCTCAACTGTAGCACCTCCTGCTTCCATTACTCAGAATCCCTTTGAACTGGACAGACATTGGAAACTAGTGTTAAAGGTTGGGATAAATTAGACTCTGAGAGATTGTTCATTTTTTGGCCTCAGAGAGATCTTTGACACCTAAAAGAAATTGCTATGTATGAGCATCACAAAGAAAACAAAGACGTTAGAGCAGAAGATGAGGGAAATTGGGCAGAGCCAGTAATTTCCTGAAATCTACAAATGGGAGGGGAAAAGGAGGTTTCTTGCTTTTGCTCCCATCATTGATTAATCCTTCTTTTTCTATGGCAGTGCAGCATGAACATGAACAAGAAAGAAAAGCATGAGAAATACACTTTCTCTGAAAATTTCTAAAGCATTTAGATGCAATTAGGTGAATGAGAGGAGAGATTAAGGAGACAGAGACAGGGAGCAGGGAAAAGGAGAGGAAAGGGGAGGAAATAGGCATGAGGGAAGCAGTCTTTGGGGAGTTGCAAGCAGTAATTTGTACTTATTATCAAGTCATTTTCATGACAATCTACTGATATGACTCCCAAGTAATGAGAGACACCATGGGTGGGAAAAATATATATATGTATATACATATATAATATATACTCACATATACACATGCATACATACACGCAATAATATACACCACATCTATATGCATGTGGTGTATATTTATATATATAGAGAGAGAGAGAGAGAGTGAGATAGAGAGAGAGAATATGCATATCTACATACATATATGTATATGGAGACAGGTAGGTGGTTCAGTGAATAGTGTGAGATGGACACACACACACATGCACACACGTGTATGTATGGAGGCAGTTACATGGTTCAGTGGATAGGGTAGTGGACGTGGAGTCAAGAAGACCTAAATTCAAATCTGGCCTCAGATATTCACTCGCTGTTTGAAACCAGGCAACTTATTTAGCCTCTATTTGCCTTAATCCACTTGAGAAAGAAGTGGCAAACTATTCCAGTATCTTTGCCATACAGACATATATATATATACACATATATATATACACCTATGTATATATATATATACACACACATATATACACATATATGTGCATACATATACATGTTTGAACTATTATTTATATGTGTGTATATACATTTATATATGTATATATACATATATATACATATATATATAGCTGATCAATTATCTCCAGTACTGAAAGAATACAGTGTTTAAAGAAAAGTCACCAATAGACTATTTTAACATCTAAGAAAAAATGCTTGTAAGGAAATGTTTTTAAAGCAGAAAAAAGTGAAAAAAAAGTGCTACACAAAACTCAACCCCCTCCCATTACTCATTGATAAACCAACAGTTTTTCAGGGAATCACATTCTATCTGAAATAGCATTAGGGCATGAAAGAGAATTAAAATAACATCTCTGTGAGTATGTGTATATGCATGTGTATATATGTATGCATCTATATGTATGTATATATGTGTATATTACCCAAACTTTATTACTATAATTTTTCAACATTTGGAATCAATTGCTGTGTTATTGTTATCTACATTTTTGTTGTTATGCATGTTATTTTTTTAAATTCTGCTTCCTTTTATATTACATTACAGAAATCTTCCCATGATTCTATGTATTCACCATGTTAATTGTTTCTTACAACACTCTAATATTCCATTGAATTCCTGTAATGGTCTACATTTAGCCATTTCCCAATCTGGGCATATACTTGATTACCATTTCTTTGGAACAATTTCCAAGTGTTTATTGAATGCCTACTAGGTGCCAGGAATTTTTCTTCATGACAAAAAAACAAGCAGCCTCTTCCTTCAGGGAACTTATATTCTTTTGGGGAAAATATTACACAGATAGGAAGACACAAAATATGTGCAAGGAAGTGCAAACTAATTTGGGATAAGGGAAAGGGTCATTGAAATCTGGAGTGGGGTTGGTTAAAAGTTCCCATAGGACATACCATTTGAGGTGAGCCTTGAAGAAAAGTAATGATTCCAAAAAGCAATAATGAGGAAGGACAGCTTTCTAATCATGAGATTGAATGTGTGTGAGGAATACAAATAGGCCAGTTTGGAGTTTAGAGTGTATGAGAGGGAATAATGGGAAATCAGTCTGGAAAACTAAACTAGAAAAATATTGGGAATGGTTCTAGGATAGCTTTGAGGACTAGCTTGTCATAGTCCAAGCTAACTAGTTTATCCTATTGAACCATCATTAGACCATAGGTCTAGATATTGAGGCTTGAAATGGACCTCAGAAATCATCTAGTCTAATGTGTTCATTTTACATAGATGTTACATGTATGAGAAAATTGAAGCACAGAGAGAACAAATGATTCATCCACGGATACAAAGGTAGTAAGTGGTTGAGCCATACTTTGAACCTAAGTCATCTGATTACCAACAAAGCCCATGCTTCCTTTCACATTGCTTGAGAGGGAGGTGACATGGTCAGACCTATGCTTTAGCAACTTCAGTCAAGCAGCTAACTTGCCCATTCCAGTCAGGGGAGCAATTTCTTCAAGGGCAAGGCTTCTTCTGTATGCCTGTAAGGAATATGAGAAGGTGTGAAGGAACTGGCATTTCTCTAGCATATGGAGTTCCCCACATAGGTGCTCTTTCCACTGAGCAGATCATAGCTCTTCAGTATCTTAATAGTTATTAGGGGTCAGATGTTGGCTTTGGACCCAGGTTTTCCTAACTCTGAACTTAGCAGTACCCACCAATAAGGAATACAAATATAAATATGTTAAAACATAATTATTGGGCAGCTCCAGCAATTTCAGTATGCTCTTATTTGGCCTCTGTGCCAACAGCTGTTATAGTAAGAGACCAAGTATACCAATATGGCAAATAAAATAGTACATCAGCAAAAACAAAGAAAATCATTCCTCTATTTGGATTCTAATTTGATTTTTCTCCCAAAAAAGCATTTGAAATATTTGAAAGATCGTTGCCCAGCTTTGGATGTCAAACTGCTTTGTTCTGGAGACGATGTTGACGTGATGTAATCAAACTGACGATTTCATCCTCAGTTCCTTTAGACAGTCATAATAATGACTGATCACAGGACAATGCTGGAAGATCACAGAGTCACACCCACAGCCATCTAGTTGAAACTGCATCTGCCCAAGAGTCCCCTCAACAACATCCCCAACATGGAGTCATCCAGTCTTTGCTTAAAGTCTTCTGCTCAGGTGAAAACTACTAACTCCAGAGACAGCCTATTTTACTTCAGGAGTGCTTCACTTGTTATGAAGTGTTTTCTGCCATTAAACCTAAGTTTGAA
>WOXC01001944.1:0-49040 GCA_011680675.1 Gymnobelideus leadbeateri | reverse complement strand
AAACAGCATTTCCAATGTGCTCTGCCCTACACAAATTTCAAACAATGTGAAAGGGAGCTCCGAACAACTTCTGGAGCCACAGCACCCACAGAACGGCACAGAGAAGCTAACCTCCTGCTGAGGACAGCCCAGCAGCCCTGCAGGGAGCGGCCAGCGCAGCGCTCTGAGAGCAGGCAGCACAGCTCAGCAGGAACAGACAGCGCAGCACACAGAGCCGAGCCCAGGTCCGTGGTTTTAGCCCCAGGGCGTCCGGGCCTTCAGCGGGCTGGTGGAACCCCAGAACACCAGCAATTGTGGCGATTCCAGAATTATCAGCACAGATATGCCTAGGACAAAGTGAGAGGTTAGTGCCCTATGGACTTTGGGACCAGTATTTGGGGAACTCATCGGCTTCCTCCCCTAGGGGTGAAAAGCTGCTGAAGAAACAGCTGCACAGAAGCCATTTTGCAGCGTCAGCAGTGGCTCTAGCTCCTGGTCTACGAACTGTAGGAAGATCCAGCAATCAGTCTGGGGGTTAATCGCTTTTGCTTTAAACTGCCTGGATCTGGATTGTGGTCTGGAGGGGAAGTTTGGGGTGGGTATCCAACTTGCCAGAGTGGGTGGAGGCTTTACAGAGGGCACCCAACTGGCAGAAGTTGTGAAGACCCCACATTTGGGCGGAAGCTCCCCTGTCTGGTGTCAGAGTCCTACCATGGCAACAAGCCCAAAAATCAAGTAATTAAGTGGCAATATGCCTAGGCAAATGAAACAAAATAAACAGAAAAGTTCAACATTGGACTCCTATTTTAGGGGCAAAGAGGCTCAAAGCATGGAGGAGGACTGTGAGGTCAGAACTCCTGCACCAAAAGCCCCAAATGAAAATACAAGCTGGCTACAGGCCATAGAGGACCTTAAGGAGCAGATAAGAGAAGTGGGGGAAAATTTGGGAAGAGAAATGAAAAAGATGCAAGAAAAGCATGAAATGACAGTCAACAGCCTGACTGAGGAAAATAACACCTTAAAAAACAGACTAACTCAAATGGCAAAAGAGGCTCAGAAAGGCAATGAGGAGAAGAATGCCTTAAAAAGTCGAATTTGCCAGATGGAAAAAGAATCTCAAAAGCTCAATGAGGAGATTCATTCCCTCAGAGTTAGACTGGAGCAAATGAAGCTAGTGACTTTATGAGAAATCAAGATGCTGTTAAACAGATCCAAATAAATGAAAGAATAGAAGGCAATGTGAAATATCTCATGGGAAAAACCACTGACCTGGAAAATAGATCCAGGAGAGACAATTTAAAAATTATTGGACTACCCAAAAGCCATGATCAAAGAAAGAACCTAGAAATCACCCTTCAAGAAATTCTCAAGGAGCCCTTTCCCCCAAGATGGCGCCGAAGACGAAGAATGAAGCCGTTGTCCCCCCCAAGACAGAAGCCAAGTCCAAGGCTTTGAAGGCTAAGAAGGTGGTGTGGAAGGGTGTCCACAACCACAAAAAGAAGAAGATCAGAACATCCCCCACCTTCAGGAGACCCAAGACCCTGAGGCTCCGAAGGCAGCCCAAATACCCTCGGAAGAGCACCCCTCGCCAGAACAAGCTCGATCATTATGCCATCATTAAGTTTCCTTTGACCACTGAGTCTGCTATGAAGAAGACTGAGGACAACAACACCCTAGTCTTCATTGTGGATGTCAAGGCCAATAAGCATCAGATCAAACAGGCTGTAAAGAAGCTGTATGACATCGACATGGCCAAGGTCAACACACTGATCTGGCCTGATGGAGAGAAGAAGGCCTATGTCTGTCATGCTCCAGACTATGATGCTTTAGATGTTGCCTACAAAATTGGAATCATCTAACTTCGTGTGTTCAGCTGTGTCCTGTTCCACCTACAATAAAAAGTTTTCCAGAAAAAAAAAAGAAATTCTCAAGGAAAACTGCCCTGATGTTTTAGATCCAGAGGGAAAAATAGAGGTTGAAAGAATCCACTGATCACCTCCTGAAAAAGACCCCAAAAAGAAAACTCCCAGGAATATTATAGCCAGCTTCCATAATCCCCAGATCAAGGAGAAAATACTACAAGCAGCCAGGAAGAAACAATCTCAATATTGTGGAAACACAATCAGAATAGCCCAGGACCTGGCAGCTTCTACACTGAGGTATCGAAGGGCATGGAATATGATATTCCAGAGGGCAAAAGAACTGGGAATGAACCCAAGGGTCACCTACCCAGAAAACTGAGTATTTTGTTTCAGGGGAAAATATGGTCATTCAGTGGAATAGAGGACTTTCAAGCATTCTTGAGGAAAAAACCAGAGTTGAATAGAAAATTTGACATTCAGACACAAGAAGCAAGAGATGCTTGAGAAGGTAATCAAGGAAAAGAAATCAAAAGGAACTTATCAAAGTTGGACTATTTACAGTCCTACATGGAAAAACAATAACTGTGTTTGATGAAACCTTTCTCATTATGAAAATAATTGAAGAAGGGTACATGGCATATGTTCACAGGTATACATGGATAGAGGGCACAGGTTGAATTTGATGGGAAGGGATGATTATTATTTTTTTTTTGGAGGGCAATTGGGGTTGGGTGACTTGCCCAGGTTCACATGGCTGGGTTTTTGTTTGTGTGTTGGGTGTCTGGGGCCAGATCCGAGCTCGGGTCCTTCTGGCTCCAGGGCTGGCTCTCTGCTCGCTGCGCCACCTAGCTGCCCCAAGGAAGGGATGATTCTTAAGGGGTGAAGTCAAGAGGTGAGAGAGGAAAGTGGCAAGAGGAGATGGAGAGAGACAGGGTAGGGCAAACTATCTCATGTAGAAGAGGCAAGGGGAAGTAGTTGCAGGGGAGGGGAAGAACAGGAAGGCAAAAAGGCAAAAGCATATTCTCATTGAAGTTGGCTCAAGGAGAGAATCACATACATACTAAATGGAGTATCTTACCCTCACTCACTCTCCTGAGTAGGGGAAAGGGGGATGAGAGGGGGGATGATGGAGGGGAGGGCATTCTGGGGAGAGGGGAGGTTAGAAGTACCCACTATCAAAGAGGGACAGGATCAAAATAGGGAATGGACCAGGTGGGAGGTGAGACGGGTGGGAGGGAAATATAAGCAGTCTTTTACAATATATCTACTATGGTAATGTTTTGCATAGATATACATGTACAATACATACTGAATTGCTTATCTTCTCAGAGGGAGTGGGTGACAAGGGAGAAAGGGAATGGATCTGAAAATCGAAGTTTTAAAATTAAATGTTTCATAAGATGTCCAGGCAGTGGGGCTCAGAGATTCACCTTGCCCTAATGGCAAAGTCGAAGGGGGTATGGGAGAAGATATGGGAGAGAGCAGATTGGATGAGGGGATATCTAGTGGGACTGCTATTCGGGGGTGGTGGGTAGGGAAAAAATGGGGGAAAAGGTAACTCATAATCTGGTGGAAATGAATGATGTAAACCAGAAGTTAATAAAGCATTTGTTTAATTAAAAAAACAACAACAACAACAAAAAGGCACTAGTTAGATAGGGTCAATCACTTGGTGAGGGCTCTTCCCAAACTTGCTGGCATTGCAGAAGGAGGATAAGCTGCTTAGGACCTCCAAGTGTCATGGACCTCAGGTCCTTTCTCACTCAGAGATGGAATAAAGCCAAAGTGCATACCTCTAATAAATAAATAAATAAATAAATAAATAAATAAATAAATAAATAAATAAATAAATAAATAAATAAATAAATACTAAAGGTAATTCAGAGAAGTCATCTAAAAATCATGTCCATAAAAAGACCCTCTCTGCCTATATTTTTCTCCAAAACTAGATGAAAAAATAACTCCATTAGTTATTCATTTGGTCACAAATTCCAATCTTATATTTATTCCCTGCATTCATTCCTTCATTCAACATCCATTACCTACCATATGGCTGAGCACTAGGCTAGACACAGAGACACAAAATATAGATAAGACAAGGTCCCTACCCTCGTGGAGCTTAGGAGATGAAGTCACACATTCAAATAAATATATCATATGTCAAGGATCTGAGATTTCATGGATAGTCAGACCTGTTATTTCTTTGCCATAGGTAACTCCCAGTACAAAAACTCCTTTCCTCAGATGCTGATCAGTACCAACTTCTGGTCTTAGACAGCTGACTATGGCATTGAGAGGTTCAGTGACTTTGCAGGGCTCACATGGTCAGTATGTGTCAAAGGAGGGCCTTGAATCCAGATCCTCCTAACTCTAAGGCCCTCTAGCCACCATGCTACGTTGTCTATCCAATCAACAACACAACAGAATAATGGACTTATGAATATTCATTGTCTCTAGGAAACACTGGAGGCCTCAAACAATTGTTGACTGTATTTGATTGTGGATAATAACAATACTCTAATACTTTGAAGGATGAATGATCTCTTCAGGGTGGTTACCCCGACACAATGCCGCCACATTGTCTTCATGATGATAATATTAATGACTAGCATCTATACAGCCCTTTAACATAATCTACATGTATTATCTGACTGGATCCTTGCAACAAACTTGGGAGGTTGGAACTATTATAATTATTAATATTCCAATGTCACCTGCCCAGGGTCAAAACCTATAAGCATGAGAAAATAGGATTCAAACCCAAGTCTTCCTAACTCCAAGTTCACTGCTCTCTGTCCATTTCTCCTAGTTGCCTAAATGTCTGAGCCTATGTATAATCTCCACTTGGCCAGGGTTTTCCTTTTCTCTACATTTTCTTGCCATCTCTAGATGCAAGATTAAAACATGATTGTGACAGTGAATTACTTAGACATTTAGTATAAAAGCATTTTTGAAGGTCATTTTATGAGGGAGATATTTGAAAAGAGGGTCAGTAAGCTTTACAGGAGAATCACCAGAGGTTCCAGAGGTTAAGAGCTCAAAAATGGTCATTCTTCTATTTTGAGGAGAGATCTTTCCATCTGCTCAAAGAGGCAACACCGATTACCACCAGAAACAAACTCTTCAGAGATCTGTGGGGAAAGAGTTCAAATATGGTACCTGACTTTGGAACCTCTGGTCTACTTCAGTCTACTGAAGTACTGAGCTGAGGACTGGCTGTCCAGGAACCAGATGATTGATGAGATTACTTCCTCCTTCCTCCTTTAGACTTTCAAATCAGGACCCTGGACAGAACTTCCATTAAAACGCATTTGAGCATACTGACAAATACTGGTGTCAAAGCTTGGATAGGGAAAATTGAGATTTCAGACAATGCTGAAGAGTAATTCTGCTCTTGAAAACTAATCCTATATTCTGTTCATTTGATTCCATTTTAGGAAAATGTACCCTAATCTACTATCAGTAAGAAATCCCTTTGGGTTCCATGAAGTTTGGAGACACAAATCTCAATGGGACTGGGGCTAAAACATGAGAGATTTAGGTGTTATTACAGTAATTCAGATCCTTAGATAGAAATCAAAGCTGGGGCATTGAAAAAAAGTCTCAGAGCCAGAGGGACTAGACCAATCCCATCTGTATAGCGATTTAGGATTTAGAAAGGGTAGGTCCTCCTCACACCTGGGTGGTTACCCAAGCTGGTGACTCAGCACTTACAGTGCCATCTAGTGCCCTAAACAGATAAACCCCACACATACACACCACCACTGCCGCCACCACCATCATTCCAATATAAAACAAATACTCTTGTGAATAGGAATATTCACATATACAATTCTTACCTATGTCTTCCTGAAATAATAATTCACATTCTTATAGAGATTTAATAAGTTTTTATATGATATTTCCTTCAGAACAACCCTATGAGGTAAATAGAGTACATGTGTGCATGTGTGTGTATGTGTGTGTGTGTGTGTGTTTTGCTAGACCTGTGATTTCACTGGTATAAGGAGCTCCTAGGGAAGAAATTCATTAACCCAAAAAGACTGGCACCTGGACTGAAACTAAGAGTCTTGCAGAATTGCCTGGGGGTACCAAGAAGTTAAATAATTTTCCTAAGGTCCCATAACCATGTCCAAGGCAAATATTGAACCTGGGTCTTCCTGACTCTAGGACCAGCTCTGTACTCACTAAACATAGTGGAAAAAATTATAATCCCCAGATTACAGATGAGAAAATGAAGTTTTCTGTGAGATGAAGTGATACTGGTGCACAGTTAGTAAGTGTAAGGCCCGGGATACAAACCCAATTCACTCAGCTCCAAATTCAGTTTTCCTCCTTCCACCCCATCCTGCCTTTCACTAAGCATATTCATCACACATCTAGGGGCTGAGTCTATCCCAAAGCTCTTTGGACTGAGAAAAAGCCAATTGGATTATGAGAGAAAATCAAAATATCCAACCAATCAACAAACCAAATCAAATCCTGCCTACTATGTGCCAGGTTCTGTATTAAGTGCTGGAAATACAGAGAGAAAAATGAAATAGTCCCTGTCCTTGGTGAGCTCACATTCTACCCACATATTTTGGTCAAACAAGTTAACTAACACCTGATTAATGAAATGCTGGGGGTTTACTAATGTACAAGATGTCACTCCATATTCAGAATTATGATATGCAAAAGGCCACCTTCCAGTTCCTTAGATGAACTGTAAGCTCCTGGGAAACACAACTTGATAGACATAGGTACCCCACGTTGACCCTCCCAACTATCACAGATTCTCAGGATCTAAGAATCAGAAGATGCTGAGAATATCCATCCACACAAGAATCCCCCCTAAAATGTCCTCAGCCAGCAGCCACTGTGGGAGAAATGGGAAATTCATTGTAATGGTAAGACCTGGGTAACCCAAGTTATTCAGTTCCAAAGTCAACCTTCCTTCTCCCACACCATGCTGCCTTTCACTATATATTGATCACACACCCAGGGACTGAGTCTATCCAGAAGCTCTTTGGACTGAGCACAAAACCAAGGAAAACGAAGCTCACATGTCTTATCTCCCAAGATAGCCCATTCCACTTTGGTAAAGAACACTGGATTTGGAGTCAGAGAACCTGAGTACAAATCAGGGTTGTCAACGTGTGACCTTGGATAAGTCACTTCCTACCTGTGTGATGCTGGGTCAGTCACATAGTATCTCATCTCTACAAAGAGGAGGTTAGATGAGGTGGCCTCTAAAATCCCTCCCAGCTCTCAATCTATGGTCCTATGAACACTGATAACACTAGAGTTCTGCTTAGGATGATGTTTTTCCTGACATCAAGCCTAAATCTGCCCCTTTGAAGCATTCACCCTTGCTCCAAGTTCTTCCATCTGTAGCGTAGCTGAACAATGCTAATCCCTCTCCTGTGTGACAACCCTTCAAATAGCTAAAGACAGAATGGCCCAAATCAAAAGGAAGGATGGCTGATTCTTGATGGTGGGAGTGTCCAGGAAGGGACAGAGGAGTGGGATAGATGTCAATGATTACATTGAGATCAAGAAAGATAAAGGCTGTGGGGAAAAGCCATGGGCTTAGGAGGCAGGAGATCACTGGTAAACTTAAAGAGAACAGTTTCAGCCCATTCCAATAAAAAAAAAAATAGATTCCTGAGAGGCTCTCAAGAGATCACCTGGTCTGACCCTTTCATATTACAAAGGAGGAAACCAAA
This sequence comes from Gymnobelideus leadbeateri, assembly GCA_011680675.1. Lineage (NCBI taxonomy): Eukaryota > Metazoa > Chordata > Mammalia > Diprotodontia > Petauridae > Gymnobelideus > Gymnobelideus leadbeateri. The sequence goes on along the minus strand of WOXC01001944.1, from coordinate 41,491 downwards.
GGGCTAAGACTCCCCATACTGTGGGGGAAACCACTCATTCAATTCTCAGTAACTGACACAGGGACTCATTTTTCCCCTTTCCCCATTTATAGTTCAGGCACACATGCATACCACACACACACACACACACACACACACACACACACACACTGCTGTAATCCATGGGGAGGAGAGACAAATGGAGACCTTTCTACAGATTCTCTTTTGAAAAACTGCACAAGTTCTATTGATACATCTGAGGTCAGAGAATTTATTCATAATGAGATGGTAACATTAACAACAATAATAAAATAATACCATTCATACAGCACCTTAAGGCTTGAAAAGCACTTTACAAGTTATCTCATTTCACATTTCTAGGGGTAGTTTGTTAAAACATCAGCATAGGTAGTAAGGAGAAGGGCATGCTTTCCCTTCTTTGCTTCCCATCCGAATGGAATGCATCTTTCCTCTAGGGCAGCTGTCCATGATGTTAAGGTCCCAATTAAAGGGATTGCTCTTGAATAGCTTCAGACTCCTGGTCTGGAAAGGTAAAGGTTCCTGTTCTCTAGTCAACCATAGGATTGACTTCTTAGAGTCATTTCAATCCTGGAACCACACTGGCCACTACCCATCTCCAAGACTCCCTCAAACATTCATCTGTTCATGTTTGTTACCACTTGGCTATTGATGGGAAAAGTCTCCTACAAGACCAGACAATTCACTAAGGCTTTACTATCCACAGTGAAGAGCTGACAAATGGCAGATAATATGAGAAGTAAGTTTAGAAGAAAAATCAGGGTAGATAAACAGAGTGATGAATCAATCAATCAACAATTGAGGGCTTATTGGATGGCAGACACTGTGATAAGCACTGGAGATATAAGAAAGTTTTATTAAATAGTTTCTGCCTTCAGGGAGCCCCCATTCTAATAAGAAACACAACATGCAAATAATTAAATACAGAATATATGCAGTACACATTTAAGGCAATCTGAGAGGGAAATGAATGGAGGATGGAGCAGGGAAGAAGGATGAGGAAATGGGATGTAGAAAATGAAATTCAAGCTAAATATTGAGGAAAGGCAGAGGTGGAGGTGAGAGGACAGAACAGCTTTGGCATATGGCTTAGTCAGTAGAAAGTTGGGGGATGGAATGCCATGTTCAAGGAATAGAGAAAGGAGGTCACACCAGTACAGCTGGATTGGTGAGTGGACTGGGGAGGCAGGAAGAGGCCAGGTGGTACAAGGCTTTGCTTCCTGATCGGAATCATCTGAGCTGATAAGATCAGCTAGAGAAAGAGCTTACAGAGAGAAGAGAGAAGACAAGAGATGGAGCCTGGAGAGACACCCACTCACATTCAGTGAACAAGGAAAGAATGATCCAGCAAGGGAGCCTGAGAAGGAGCAGCCAAACATGGCAGAGGAAAAACCAAGAGAGAGCAGTGGTTCAGGGGCCCAGGGAGGAGGGAGTGTCCAGGCAGGGACAGAGGAGTGGGATGGACGTCAATGATTACAGTGAGATAAAGAAAGATAAAGGCTGTGGGGGAAAGCCATGCGCTTAGGAAGTAAGAGATCACTGGTAAACTTAAAGAGAACAGTTTCAGCCCATTCCAATTAAAAAAAAATAGATCCCTGAGAGGCTCTTCCAAGGTCACCTGGTCTGACTCTTTCATATTACAAAGGAGGAAACCAAAGGTCTAAGACTCCCCCTAGACCAGACTAGGACCCAACCCTCTTGGGGCAGAGTCCAGTGCTTTCACTGAATGACAAATGTCTCTTTTGAGTGATGGTGGCAACTTTTGAATAAATGCACAGCTTCCTTTGAAAAGGCTGCAGTTTGGAAGTATACATTCTGGCACATTTGTTGTAAACTTATTCAACAAATATTTATTAAGAACAATTCAGAAACTACTCTGAAAAGTGGCAAAGCTGAATGGTTTCCCCCACAGTATGAACATCCCCTCCCTTCCATCTTTAAATCGAAGAACAACACAGCATCAGTCACATGAGGGTCAGAGGACCTGAGTTCAAGTCCCAGGACTGTTATTTACCATCTCTATGGCACTGACAATCCCAGTTTTCTCATCTGCAAAATTGAGGGGTTGGTCTAAATGTCCTCAAATGTCCTTTAGCCCTTAATAAGAAGGACAATTATTAACATTTATGTTGTGCTCTAGGTTTGCAAAGTTCTTTATGTTTACTGTCTCACTTTGTCCTTACTATAATCCCACGAGGCAGGTGCTATTATTATCCCCATTTTATAGCTGAGGAAACTGAGGCTAAGCTAGGTTAAGTGACTTGCCCAGAGTCACACAGCTAGTGCCTGAAGTCAGATTTGAACTCAGATCTTCCTAACTCCAGGCCCAGCACTCTATCCACTAAGCCACCTAGCTGCATCCCCTGGATTATTTTCATCAATTTAAAAATGGAGGGAGTGGGGTGTCTAGGTGGCACACTGGCCCTGGAGTCAGGAGGACCTGAGTTCAAATCCAACCTCAGACACTTAACACAAAACTAGCCATGTGACCCTGGGCAAGTCACTTAACCCCAATTGCCCTACCTTCCCCCCTCCAAAAAGAAAAAAATTTTTTTTAAAATAAAGATAGAGGGAGGGGACATTAATACCTACTTAAATCAATGGAGTCAAGAGTCAAGAAGACCTGAATTCAAATTCAGTCTCGGATACTTAGTGTGTAACCCTGGGCAAGTCACTTAACCTCTGTTTCTCTCAGTTTCCTTCACTCTAAAATGGGGATAATGGTAGCACTTACCTCCCTTGGTAGTTGTGAGGAACAAATGAGAAAATAAATAGTGAATAATAATAAATAATAAATCTATAATAAATAAATAGATAGCTAGATAGACAAATAAATAGAAAAATGAATGAATGAATAGATAGATAAATAGATAGATAGGTAGGTAGATAGATAGATAAGCAAACATTGTAAAACGCTTAGCGTGCTTCCTGGCTAAGCAGGTGTTTAATAAATGTCTGTTTTCTTCCCTTCCCTTTCTGACAAATTCTCACCTGCCTGGAACAGAGGAGGAAGCGTCTGTGCCTGTGCCTGTCACTGCACGTTGAAACTACAGGATAGAAAACGCTCTTCTGTACAATGGGCCACTTCCAGGAGACTTTCTCCTTCCCCCGGTGTCCCCAAAGCCACACACTCCTAGGCTTTCCTGGGGACAGAAGCCAAGGGCAGCCACGGGCTGAGCCGGTCCAAGGAGAGAGAGCCGAATGAAGGCGACTGAGCCTGGCACTCGGAGCCCAGGGAGCCTGAGCTCTGACTCTGCTTCTCGGCCCTGTGTGTCCTTGGGGAAGTTGCTTCCCATTTCTGAGCCCCAGCATTCTGCTCTACTGGCTGATTTCAGAGCTTGCAGGCCTACAAGGTCAATGAGCCATATCATTGGGCCCCATCACCATGGTAGCTTATTTATGAAATGCTTAAAGCAAACCCATAACGGTCGCCCCATTTTCTCATCATTTATCGACCTGTTGGGTGGCTGAGATTTTCCTTTGTGGTTGTGTGTGTTTATTGTAGCTGGCCCCTGTACTTAACATCGATCTCATTCATCCGACTGCCGTCAGAGCAGATCTGAGCAGCATGGAAGGTACAAAAAAGTCCCAGGGCTGGGCAACCAGAAGTGGGAGAGGGGGCCTGAGTGAAAAAGCTTGGAGGAGAAGAAAAAGGCCAACTTTGAAAGATCTTTCTTGTCCATGAGAAGGACAGCAGGAGAGTAAGTTAGGAGGCCAGTGTATTCCAGCTGAAAGAAGACACATCACAAAGCCAGCAGACCTGGTTCTGTGTGGCTTTGGTCAGGCTCCTGGCCTCAGTGCCCTCACTTTTAAAATGACGAGGCTGAATTTAATGACCTATAAGGTAGCTATGATCCTAAGTGATTTAACCTCTCAGTTTCCTGATCTCTAAAATGACAAGGCAGGATTCAGTGGATTCTAAGGTCCCTTCCAAATCTAAGCCACAATCCCATGATCACATCCTGATTTGAATCTGAGCCCTGCTTATGACTGTGCCTCCATTTCCTCCTAGCTAAGATTGAGGAAGGGGTGGAGAAGGGATCACCAAGGTGCTTTTCAGCTCTAAATAGATCTCTATTTCTGGGTTCTTGGGAGAATGGAATCAGATGACAAATTTGAAAACTTGTCTAAATTGGCTTCTCTGGAACTTCTGCCCATCACTCCTATTTCTGCACTTCTGGGGCTAAGTAAAACAAATCTTAGAAATGCCAGCCCTTCTTGTATTTGAAGACAGCCCTGAGTCTTCTCTTGGGCTAAACAGACCCAGTTCCTTCAGTCCCTCCCCAAATGTCAAGGACACAGGACCTGTCCCCAGACCAGTTTCTATCCTCTGACCATTCTGAAGCTTATCACTATCCTTTCTAATATGTGCTGCCCAGACCTTAGTCAAATACTCCAGCTTTTGTCTGGTCATCATGCAGTGTAGCAGTACTACCCCTTCTCATTCCTGAAAGCTTTGCTTCAGTAAGGCAGCCCAAAATTGTGTTGTTTCAGAGGATATTTTTTAGAAGTTGAAAATCAAGACCCAGAGGGGTTAAGGATCCAATGAGGAAACAAATGTGAAGATGCTTTAGATAACATTGATTATTCACCATCCAGATAGATGGCATTACAGTAGCCCCTCCATCATTCAGTGGCATTGTTGGGCTATGAGCCAATGTTTATTCCTCTGATCATAAAATATACTTTTAATTCAAGCATTAAAGATAGCAATCTTTCTCACCTAGAGGTATATATGTGTCATAATCTAAATTAGGGTACACAGTCAGGGTCACTGTTCAAAACATAGGGCTGAATGGTACAGCAAGGCCACGCTTCAGGTCCCTCCCACCCAGGCACCCACTAAGGCACCAGGGATGCCTTACTACATCCTTGTCTTTAGAAGTGTTCAAATGTAAGCTAGAGGACCACTTGCTGGCTTTAAATCCCCAATGCCTAACACAAGGCTAAGCATAGAATAAGTTCTTGATAAATGCTTGTTGATTGATTGATATTGTAGAGTGGATTCCTATTCCAGGTACAGGTTGAGCTGTATGTCATTTTTACTCCCGAATTCTACATATCTATGCTATGGGAAGAGAAACCAGACAGTAAAACTTGTTATAAATGTGTCTAAAACAAGAGTAAGTAGGCTCTGAGTAAGAATCTAAATAGCTCTTCTATGAGTAAAGTCTATTTAGTGTTAGTGCATATACCCTGTATCACTACCTTGGCTGTTTGAAGGCATTTTTTTCAAACTCAAAGGCTAATCTTTACCTACACTTCAGATAAAGGAGATTGCCAGAAAAGTGCTTTCCAGATAAGTGAGGTATAACTATGTTATTGTCATGACTCAACATATAAATGGAACGGCTGATTTTGGAGTTTTTAAAAACAACTGATCACCAGAAATGTGCCCCTTGAACACTTTGCCTGATGGAAGATAATCTTATCTGGATGGTTAAAGCTATAACACTTAGTAGTTTCACCAATTCAGATTACTTGGGCCCCTGAATTAAGACCAGGAATGAAGATGTCATGGAAGAAGACTCCAAATTAGAAGCAATTTCAATTCTGGAGTGCCTGGTCACTCCCAATTCGGCATCCCCCACACGGGAATACTTAGGCTGGAAAACACTATGTCCACCAACTTACCAGTCCGGCTGAGAGGATAGATGTTGATCACACAATACACTATAGACTTAATTAATTGTAGTGATGAGGGAATGGACTGATCTGGTTAACTGAATTTTCCAGTTAACTAGGAAAGCAAGTTTGTTTCACCCTGTTGAAAAAATTTCCCAAAATTAATTAATCTTCTTTCCCTGATATGGCAAGTCTAATTCACTGGACGTAAGTCAACTATTAAAGGTTTCAGCTCAGTGTGACTTTACTATTCTCCCACTCATTCATCCATTCATTCCTTTGTCTGATCACTGAACAACCATTTATCAAGCACATCCTATATACCTGGCCCTGTGTTATGATAGGTCAACCTTCCCTCAAGAAATTTACAATATAATAGAGAGTTCAGGCAGTGCCTGAACCAGAGCAGGTGCCTAATACGTAGTTTCCAATTGATTTGGTGACATGTATAAAGACAAATGTAATTAGGGACAGAAAGTAAACCTGGGGTTCCATTGGGAACTCCTGGAAGAGGACACTCCTTCTTATCAATGAAGGTCGGAACCTTCTCTAAAGTTCAGAGTCATAAAGAGTTGTCTAGAGTCCTGATGCCTGGGGCCACACAACCAGTATCTATCAAAGACAGGGCTTGGATTCAGGTCTTCCTGGCTCCAAGGCCAATTCTCTATTCTCTATGCCACACTGATAATTGTATAAGAGAGAGTAAGGTGCTCTGAGATCCTCAAAAGCAAGGACTATACCATCAACTTTTATGCATCCCCCATGGGTCCTTCCACAGTGCTGGACACATCATAGTCGTCCGTAAAGTTCCATCAACAGGGGACTAAGTAACACAGAGTGGGTAGGGCACTGGACTTGGAATAAGGAAGACCAAATCATACCTGAGAAGCTTCCTAGCTGAGTGACCCAGGGCAAATTGCCTCGGTTTCCTCATCTGAAAATGAGGGGATTGGACTCCATGAATAAGAAGGTCCCTTCCAGCTCTAAATGTGTGAACTTTTGATGAGGAAGATTCATTCTCCTTCTGAGGGCATGGCAGAAGGAGCTGTAGAAGCTGAAGAAGAGAGAGTTAAAGCATAACCCACAGCAACAGTGCTGATCTTTGTTTGGATCCCAATCTCCGTGGGTAGGCTGGTGAAGCTTATGGATCCCTTCTCAGAATCAGATTTTTAAATAATTGAAAGAAATCCTTAATTTCAGGTAAGGGTTAGTGAAAACAAAAATGTGATTTTTCCCCCCATCCAATTGCATGGATCAATTGGACTCTATCCACAATTGCCTTGGGGGCATCCTGATCACAGATTAAGAATTCCTTATCTAAGGGCGGTTAGGTGGCACAATGAATAGAGCACTGGCCCTGGAGTCAGGAGGACCTGAGTTCAAATCCAGCCTCAGACACTTAACATGAAAACTAACTATGTGACCTTGGGCAAGTCACTTAACCCCAATTGCCCTCCCTTCCCCCTTCCAAAAAGCAAAAAAAAAAAAAAAAAAAAAACCAAACAAAAAATAATTCCTTATCTAGACACATTTCTTTACAACAAAACCCTAATATCATTTTGTTCACAGGTTACTCATCTGTTGTTCATAAAAATAAAATGCAGAACATTTTCCCAAAATGAGTTGAGACTTCTGATTGTTTGGGTACCAATTAACCAACATTTTGTAGTATTTCTGAATAGGAAAGAAGAGGAAGATTGCCTCTCCTTTTTCCTGCTTTGGAGGTGATACATATAACCCATTCTCAGAAGGGATAAAATTCAGCTTCCTAAGACAGACTGAATCAGGCCTGAGATGGGGGCCGCTGCTTCCTAACTCAATTTTCTCTTCTCCTCAGGCAATATTACACTCCAACTCATTTTTCTCTTTACGTCTGTCAGAGGCAGGCTGGGGAAACTGTGACCATCCTTCTGCTTTTCACACTTGGGGAAATAAAACTTGAATTTATCCCTAGCCATTATCACTGTCATCTCTCCCCAAAGCTAAACTCGGCAGCCGGCACCAATTGTCATCAGAGCGCCTCTCTCGTCATTTTGGCGTCAGATCTCTCCTCCAAGCCTTAGAGGCTACTCTAAAGATTAAAACTGTGCTAAAGAGAATCAATCAGGCACATGTCAGGGCCCAGAGCACAGGCAGGATGCAAATGGAGCCCAAGGGCCACTGACCAACTTTGTAGACCAAAAGACAGCAGACACCCTTCCATGCCACAGCCAACACTGCAAAGAAAGAAAGAGGTTCCCCTGCTACTAGTTACTGTGTCTCTGAAAACTGGTGTCCCAAATCTACTAGATTGTTCCCCAGATCATAGGTTCTTAATCTGGGGTCCAGGAACTTGTTCTAGTTTTTTCTAATATTTTGAATGTTTTTCAATAGAATTGGCTTACTTGGTAGTCCTACACATCTTATGCATCGAAAAACACTTTTCTGAGAAGGGCTCCATGGGTTTCCCCAGACACTGTTCAAGGAGTACATGGTACAAAATAGATTAAGAACCTCTGTAGAATGAGTATTATGAGCCTTTAGCAGAATTGCTTCTTTGAAATATTCCCACAACTGGCTAGCTGGTTCTAGCAGCTATTAAGCATCACAAAGTCTGAGGATCAGAGACATAGAACTGAAGAAATCTTACAGGCTATTGAGTCCAACCCCTTGTTTTACAAAAGAGAAATTGAAGCTTGACAAGGGTTATACAGCTAGTGAGCTTCTGGATCAGAATTTGAACTCAGATCCTTCTGACTCTAAATCTAGCCTCTGGTTGCCTAATGTGTTGGATTATGGGTAGATTTGCTTACCTGAGCTATTATTTTTATTCTTTTTGGCTCCCTGGGAGAAATGGGGAAAGGGGTATATTGGGAATAAAGATGATGTAAAAGCAAAAGTTATCAAAAAATTTTTAATTTAAAAAAGGAAAACAATTAATTAATTGTTTGGTGTTTTTGATTATGGTTTTATCATTTATGTCCTCAGAATTATAAAGCCTTATCTATCTGTCTGAGCTATTAAACATAGCAGGTCATCCTGGGGCATCATTTCATTAGTGAAACTAACCTTCCCAGGTGGGTGGTTATTGATGAAGTCCAGCTCACCAGCCACTGCTCAGGGCCCGGCTATTTAGAGTTCTCCCCTTTTTTAAGGGTAGGCAATAAAGGAGTATTACCCAAAGCTGAGATGTGGCCTTCCAGGTACCACATGCCTTCACTTAATCACCACAGGAAAGCTGGCCAATGAAGGACTTCCACCCTTCATGCTCAGTTCTAACAATACCTACTCTGTAGAGGTCACTCCCCCCTAGACCCTGTGGAGGGAGGTAGAATCACAGAATCTCAACATTAGTCTTTGGAGGCCAACCCACACCTGAATAGAAATTGACCCTATCCCAAACAGTCATCTAGTCATCCAACCCAAAGACCCTGGAGTGAGGAAGGAACCCTTTATTCCTGAGGCAGTGAAACCCACATGAGAAAGCTTTTCAAAAAAATTACTCAGTGACCCCCTTGAAATCTACTTTCTTTAACTCTGTTTTTTTTTTAATTTGTATCATTTCAAAAAATAAATAATTTTAAATGACATCTTAAATTTAATAATTTGTTGTAAATTGGGGGGGGTGTTCCTGCATTGAAATTCTGATGACACAATATTGCATCATGTAACTGTATAGTATCGTATTGTAAACAAGTCATTACACATATTCCTAAGGATGTATGCTGGACTTCCTGACAATGTGTGAGCGGTTTGCCTGCCAACACTTGCTTGTTAAGACCTGTCAGTGGACTTGACCACTGATCAATTAATTATATTATAACCAATTATAACCTGTTATAACCATTACAATTTGCCTTTTGTGTGTTTATTTGGAAAATAACATGATCACTACAACTTTAACTCTGTTACACAATAGAAGAAAAACGTACAAATGGCTTTTCAAAATTCTCTTCTCTTTTCTTCTTTCCTTATGCTTCCACTGCCCCCTCATTTTTATTCAATGTCCCCCACTTGTACCCAAGGCTACTACTGACCCCCTGGATGGGTCCAGTGTCCCCCTGGGGACGGTATCACCTGCTTTGGGAATCTATGTTCTAGACATCAATCACCTTACTTTACAAAGAAGGAAACTAAAGACCAGAGAAATCAAGCAGCCAGGCCAAGGTCACACAAGAAGGCTCAAAGGTACTTCAGGGACCATCTTGTCTAATCCCCTCCCTTTACAGATAAGGAAAATGAAATGACTTGTCCACAGTCACACAGACAGAAAGCATAAGAGGTAAGAGTTGAACCCAGATTCTGTTATGAGAAGAGAAGAGAGAGGAAATGTTACAACCAAGCCAGTTTTCTAGTTTCTTGGCATCCCACAGGATTTCCCTTAGAGCTCTAGGACCTGGAGAGGGAGTTTACTGACAATCACATCCTGCCAGGAGCCAGACTTTGCTTTCTTTCTTCTTTTTAACCTCCAACAATAAATTGGAGAGAGCTTTAGTTCCCTACAAAGATTTATAGTCATAGTAGCAAAGCTTACAGTGATATCGATACGCCTACTCCCTTTTTTAAATTAAAAAATATTATGAGGAAGAGAGTCTTGCTTGTGGAAAGCACAATAGGTATCCTTGTTCTCTTGACCGCCTCCATGGCCCATCTTCCCAGCTGGCTCTGGAGTGAACAGAAAGCTTCTGCTAATCTCATGAACCAGGAGACCAGGGGCAAGCCTGTGGCCTCCTCTGTACCTGTGACGTCGATCCTCCTTGGGTGGGCCCAACATCCTGTGGCCATATGCTATGATTTCAGAGGTTCTGAGGAACGCCTTCCACCTCCCGCCATTAAAGTTTCTTCTCTATCTGCTTAAAAATGCCTAAATTTCTTTTTAAAGAGGGGGGGGAAGGTAAACTGGAAAGAACGTTGGTGTCAGAGGATCTTGGTTCAAATTCAGGCTGTAGGCACGTCACTGCCCCTCACTGGGTCTTGTCACATCCCCTCACTGGGTTTTACTTTCTTCTTTAAAATGAAGCTTTCAAACTAGATGATCCCCAGGCTCCCTCTTGGAATCTAGTATCCTAGAACACAGGCCTAGGCGAGGGTAACAAAGGTCACAGACCCTTCCACAGAACCAGTGGGTCCAGGCATAGATGTCAAGGGGGTCTGTGAGCTTGGATAGGAGATATGTGTGTGTGTGTGTATGTATGTATGTATGGGTATATATGTGTGTGTCTGTGTGTGTGTATATATATATATATATATATATATATATATATTGTGTATGCATGTGTGTATGTTGTATATATGTATTGTATATATGTATATATGCATGTGTTTGCATATGTATACACACACACATATATATATATATCTTATTTCAACTAACCTCAACTTTGAATTCAGCATTTATTTAAATTAATATTTAAAAATATTACTCTGAGAAGGGGTCTATAGACTTTACCAGACAGCTGCCAAAAGCATCCAGGACACACACCGAAAGGGTTAGGAACCCCTGGTCTGGAGAGAAGAACTATGTTCTAGGAATTGGAGGACTTGGGTTCTAGTTCCAGCTTGGCCAGTAATTTGATGTGTAACCCTGGTTATAATCCTTGTCCCTCTCTGAGCCTCAGTTTCCTTCTCTGTCAAATGAAGAAGTTAGACTAGTGTCTACCAAGGTCTTTTTTTTTTTTTTTGCTCTGATGGTCTGTGATCAGGAGCTCCTGAAAAGCAAAGACTGACTTTTGCTTTTCTTTGTAAATTCTTTTCTTTACAGTTATGATCTCATTTTATCCTCACAGCAACCCTGGAAGGCAGGTGCTATTATCATTCCTATTTTACATGTGAGGAAACTGAGGCAAACAGAGGTTAAGTGATTTGCCCAGGATCACACAGTAACTAAATCTCTGAGGTACTCTGATTCAAATAACATATTCAATTTAGCAAATATTACCTATGTAAATCACCTTTCTTCATGTCTCCTAGCACAGAGTAAGCAATTAATCAGTCAATCAATTAATCAGTCAATCACTAAACATTTATTAAGTACCTACTATGGGCTAGGAACTGTGTTAAGCACTGAGGATGCCAAGAAAGGTGAAAGACAGTCCCTGATTTCAAGAAGTTCACAGTCTAATGGGGGAGACCGCAGGTAAATAACTGTACAAATAAGCTACATACGGGATAGATTGGAAATAATCCATCGAGGAAGGTGCTAGAATTAAAGGAATTGGGAGAGGCTGCCTATAGAAGGTGTGGTTTTAGCTGGGACTGGAAGGAAGCCAGAGAAGTTGGGAAATGGAAATAGGGAGAAAGAGGACTTCATGCATGGGGGCAGCCAATGAAAATGTCTGGAGTCAGGAGATGACTGACTGATCTCAATTCATACTGTGTTAGAAAGGGCCAATAGAGCCTGTTTTGAGAATGGATTGTGTCAAAGGGAAAAGGCCCTGAAACAGAGAGATAAGAGACAGAGATGGTCTTTCCTCTAGGACAATTCTGCTGAAAGTCATCACTGAGAATAATCAGGGCAAAAAAAATAAAAATAAAAATAAGGAAGGACACAATTTCCTGTGTCTCTAGCACTTCTGCCCTCCCAACACGTCCCACTCCCTTTTCTCCATCACTATAAGGAAAACTCATTATCAGAGACCCAACCTAACAGCAATCCAACAGTCAACCAATTAACAAGCACTACAATTCCTCTCTTCCTCCAAGGCTCAACTCAGTTGTGTCCTTCCCACCCCCACTTCATGAACCTTCCCTAATCCATCCTCCTATCCCGCTCCATCTCCCCATCCCCACCCACAACCCTACAAAATTGAGTGTGACCCCTCTCTCCTCCAATTTTCCTTGGGAATTTCCTCTGGATGTCTCCTTTGCCCCACCACACCCTTGTTTGTATTATAATTATTTGAGTGCATGGCATATCCCCCAAAGAGTACAAGTTCCTTGAGGCCAGGGGTTGTGTTCACTTTTTTTCTTCATATGTCCAGCACTGAGAAAAGTACCTTACATGACGTCATTGAGTCATTTCAATTGTGTCCAACTCTTTGTGACCCCACCATTTGGAATTTTCTTTTAAGAGATACTGGAGTGGTTTTCCATTTCCTTCTCCAGCTCATTTGACAGATGAGGAAACTGAGGCAAACAGAGTGAAGTGATTTGTCCAAGGTCATACAGTTCATAAGTGCCTGAGGCCAGATTTGAACTCAGGAAGATAAGTCTCCCTGACTTCTGTCCTGGGTACTCTATCCACTGCACCTTTAAAGCTGCCTTTAAACAGAGAAAGCATTGAATGAATGTTGTATCAAGGGTTTTTTTCTTCTTCTCCTGGTCCAGACCTTTTTACTGCTCTAGGGAATTCCCAAGTGAGAAAACTCCCTTCATCAATGTAGGTGGATAGAAAGTACCTGGGACACTGAGATGTAAGGTGACTTGCCCAGGGTCACACAACTAGTATGTGTTAAAAGGCAGGACCAGAAGCCAAGGTCTTCCTGAATCCAAGACTGGCCTCTAATCCCTTATGACAAGCAACTTCTCAGTAAAATAACTATTTAATGGTATTCCATTGAATTATCTTACAGCTGAAGAGGACCTCAAGAAATCATCTGTTTCAGAGCCCCAGGTTTGGGGCAGGTAGAATATTATTATTCCCATTCTATAGAGGAACCAGTTGAGGCCCAGAGAGTGTGGTCACAGAATTGACATGATGCCCAACAACCTGAGCTAAGTGTCTGAAAGATTTCATCTTGATCAAGATCTTCAGGTTTCAAATAGTGTACAATTGATTATGTTTCAGATGCTGCCGGGAACCAGTTTTAGGAAGTTTTCAAAGCATTCTGACAAATGCATTGGAAAGAAGTACAGTTATTGCCAACGGACATGTGCTTTTGTGCTGGTAAAACATAGCTTTGCTAGTATCTATCATTTGACTTTGGGAGATTTTTTTCTTTCTCTTAGATCAAGAAGACAAAAAGGAATATTAAACAAAATTCAGAAGATCTGGGGGAAAGGAAAGTATATCCTGACTCTGGGATCAAATCTGGCCTCAGATACTAACTTTAGAAAACTGCTTAACCTTTCTAGCCTTGGTTTTCTCATCTTTACACTAAGAGAGTTGCACTGGATGGACCCTGGAGTCTCTTCCAGTTCTAAATCTTATCACTAATTAAATTGCAATGGAGCAAATGAAAAATCCCAAGAGACAGAGCTTCCAAGTAATTAAAAATTAATTAATTAATTAAACTAGCTTGCAATCGATAAATTGATGGTCAGTGGTTTCTCTAGGTAACCAAACATCCCCCCAGTGGAGACCTTGAGAGCCTTAAGTACCTTTCTGAAAGGGAATGCCCCTGACAAGTGAAAATCAGCTCTGATTGGTGGACATTTAATGAGCAGGTGGGCTAGAAGTCTGACTTGATCATAAGATTCAGCAACCTCCAGTAACCTGGCCAGGGGAATCCCTCTCCATCCATACCTCTCCAGCTGGTTTTCTCCTTCATGATCTACATCACACTAAACTCTAATGGACTCTGCTTATACTCTAGACAGAAGTTAGGTCTCCCTGTTGGGAGACTGCAGAGCTTGTGCCTTGAGGGCGAGGGGCTATCTTCTCAATCAGTCATGGCCTTCAAAGACTGATGTTAACAAGAGTTGGGCTGTAATGAGGAAACAGTAAAGAGAAAAGCCCGGGTCCCGGTTTAATAATTGGTTGTTAATATAATTGTATAATAATAATTTCTTTCAGTTATGACTCTGACCTTGGGCAATGAAGCAATTGACATGCACCATCACTAGTATTACTAAATGTATTACGTACAGATTGTTAAATAGATTGTTATTAATAACAATGTTAGCATTTATGTAGAGCTTTAAGCTTAAAAAATGCTGTACAAACATTGTCTCCTTTGATCCTCATAACAACCCTGGGAGGGAAGTGCTCTTATTATGCCCATTTTACAGATGAGGAAACTGAGGCAGTCAGAGGTTATGCCCTGCTCAAGGTAACACAGTGAGTGTCTAAGACTGGGTTTTAACTCAGGTCTTCCTGACTCTAAACCTATTGTTCTGTCCACTGTGCCATCCAGATGCCTAGTAATCATCTAAGATGTGTTAGACATTGTGATGGATTTTGGGGATACAGAGCCAAAAATGGAAGAGGATCTGCCTTCAGGAGGATTCCATTCCATCTGAGGAGACATGTACATCTCTGAGTTCATAAAAAATAAAGTAGTTGAGAAGGGGGAGGGGTACTAGCAGCTGTTGGGGGGAGGGGGAATCAAGGAAGGTTTCATGTAGGAGGTAGAGCTTTGAAGAAAGCTAAGGATTCCAAGAAACAGAGGCAAGAAGGGAAGAGCCAATGAAAAAGGATGGAAAATGGATGGAGGTGGAGGATGATGCAGACAGAGAGACTAAGACATTGGGACACCCTCTATTAAAGAAAGTGAGGAAAGTAGGTTGCAGCCAGTTTTTGAAGGCAGGTGGGTTCCCCCTCCACTTGCTCGCCCACAAAACCAGGGAGCTGGATCATCAGAGGTGCTTAACCATCTCTCTGTGTCGTGGATCCCTCTGGGAGTCTGGTCATGGTTTTTAACGCATAAAATAAATTACCAGTTATATCGAAATATTTCAAAAACAGGTCCACAGACTCCAGGAGAAGGACTCCTGAGGCAGATAGCCTTGGAGGTCCTTTTCATGATTTAATCCCATGAAAATTAAAGTGGAATCGCACAGAAAGGGGCGAGACCACAAGCCACCCCATTCAGGGAATCCTTCGAAGCCACCTAGGTTATGTTCAAAGAGGAGACAAAGGGGATGTGGGTAATTGGACTCCTGGAGGGTCAGCTCTCCATTCCATGCTCTGCCCCATCCTGAGTCTCGGCTGCAGCTACCACTGTGGAAGTGAGGCCAGCATAGCATCCACCCTTCCCCACCCATGGAAAGCAAGCATAGCAGGGATGCCACTATTTGTAGTAATAGACCAACTCGTGTTCGGAGAGAACCTGCTGCTTTCCACATGTAGACATCTTATCATCTGATCATCTTGTTGCTGTTTCAGCCCTGACTGCTTCAAGGCCCCATTGGGGTTTTCTTAGAAAAACCAGAGCGGTTTGCCACGTCCTTCTACAACTCATTTGACAGATGAGGAAACTGAGGCAAGCAGGGTTAAGTGACCTGCCCAGGGTCACCTAGCTAGTAAGTGTCCGAGGCAGGATTTGAACTCAAGTCTTCCTGACACCAGACCCCATTCTCTATCCACTACACCACTTTATTTAATCCTAGGACTGCCAATTTACAGCTGGAAGGAACCTCAAAGATCACAAATCCAACCTCCTCATTTTATAGATAAGGGAACTGGGGTAGGAGGGGGAGGGAGCAGTGTGAAGGAATGAGGGCACGAGGGCACCCAGCAAGTCAGGATTAGAACCCAGGGTCTAAGACTCCAAATCCAGAGGCCCTTTTCACTTCACTGTACTCCTTCTTAGCAACCAAGAGAGGTAGGCGGGATGAGTTATTTTTATAACTACTTGACAGATTATAACTGAGGCTCATGGAGGTTAGGTGCTTCAGTCAAGGTCACACAGAAAACTAAGGGCAGAACCAGGACTAAGGCATTTCTGGGAGGGAACCACCAACCCTTTGAAGGAAGAGAAGGGAGAAAGCATTTCCATAGCACCTACTATGTGCCAACCACCACACTAAGCACTTTACAAATAATACCCTATTTGAGCCTCACAGCCCTATGTGGTAGGTGCTGTTATTATCCCCATTTCACAGATAAGGAAACCAAGGTAAAGTGACTTGTCCAAGGTCACAGAGCTAGTGTCTGAAACCACATTTGAACTCAGGTCTGTCTACCTCCAAGCCCAGCATTCTATCTCCTTGAGGACTCAGAATGGATTATTCTTTTTTTTTCTTTATGCTACACCTGGAAGCTTGATGGACTGAAATGAATCAAATTGGATGCTTCCTGCAGACCTCCTGCCTCCTGATCCAGTGCTAGCAGACTACCTTCCCTTGGGCAGCTGCTACATCTTATTTAAATTGTGTGATTCCTCTGGCCTTGCAACCATAAGCAGATGTGTAGGAAACGTGTGTCAAACTGAAGACGTTATTTGAATCAGAGCATCTCAGATATTTAGTAGCTTTATGTCCCTGGGAAAGTCATTTAACCTCAGTGCCTCAGTTTCCTCACCTGGAAAGTGGGAACAATAATGGCACCTGCCTTGCAGGGTTGCTGTGTGAGTATCACATGAGATAATAATCATGAAGTGTTCTGCCCGGTACCTGGCATGCAGTAAGCGCTACATAAATGTTAGCTACTATTGTTCTTGTTAATACTAATAGTAGAAGCTGGCTTTTGCCTATAACTTTAAGATGTGCTAAGTGCTTTAATGAATGAGCCAGGAAGACCTGGGTTCTAATCCTGCCTCTGGCTCCTACCAGCTGTGCAACCCTGGGCAAATCACTTATTGTCCCAGTGCTCTAGGCCAATGGTGTCCAATTGAAATAGAAATGGGGGTCATCAGATTGTACATCAGGATGAACATCAACCTAGAAAATCACATTTGCTTATTTCTTTTTTATTAATATAGCAACACACTAAAATCATATAGGAACTATATTTTAATCTGATTCAAGTCACACTCAGAAGGGTTGGGAGCTTCTTTGTCCTGTCTCTGCTTTTCTCTTGCCAAACCTCAGCCCCAGATCACCCCCACCATGCACTTTCTCCACCACTATCCATGAGCCATTGAACAGAGCTGGAGGCAATCTCAAAACGATGCTAATAGGGAACATTACAAATTCAAGCCATCCAGCATCAACTGGGTCCTTGCTGCCACAAGGCAGTCCTTTGGTTCCTCCCCAAATCACGCCCTCTCTCACGTCCCCACAATACCTATTCCAGATCTCTTTCCCCTTCAACCTCCCCACAATCCCTTCTCCATACTCTCAGCTGAGTACCTTGCCTCTTCCTGTTCTGAAAAAAAATATGAGCCTTTTTGACATGAGCTCCCTCTTCTTCCATTTTCTTCCTCTCAAAACCCTTTGACACCATCTTCCATCTCTAATGGAGATGGCCTTTTCCCTGACCAAGACCAACCCCTCAACATGTGCCCTTTCTCCCCTCTCCTCCTGTCTTTTGTCCGTGTCTGGAATCTTCCAGCCCTCTCTATTAAGCAGTTACTTTCATACAGTCTTCAAACACACCCAAGTCTCCTTCATCCTCAAAAATCTTCCAATAGACCCTACCATCTCCTCAAGTCTTTACTCTCTTTTCCAGCAAATTTCTTGAAAAAGTTCTCTATGTTTAGTCCCCCCTCTTTCCTCTCCTCATATCTACTCCTCAAACATTTTCTATCTGGCTTATGATCTGATCACTCACTAAAAGTGATCTCTCTAAAGATACCAGAGATCTCTTAGTTGTCAGATCTGATAGCCCTTCCTCAGTCCTAACCCTTCTCCACTGATCAGGTGCATTTGACACTATGGAACACTCTCTAACTTGACACTCTTTGCTCTCCGGGTTTTTGTGATATTGATTCCTTCTGGTTCTCCTACCTATCTGACTCCACCTTCCCAGTTTCCTTTCCTGGCTCATTATTCACATTATGCCCCCATATTGTAGATGTTCCCCTAAATTCTGTTCCATGTCTTCCCTTCCCCCTCTATACTCTCTCTTGGAAATCTCATCAACTGTTGCAGACTTAATGTTCATCTCTATGCACATGACTCAGATATCTAGACATCCAGTCTCTCCTCCAAATTTCAGTTCTGAATCACCAGTTGCTGAGTGGACATTTCAAACCTATTCCTGTAGACATCTTATATTCCATTTGTACCAAACTCAATTTATTGCCTTTCCATCTAAGCCCACCCATCTTCCAAACTGCCCTATCTATTAAGGGCATCACCATCCTTCCAGCCTCCCAGGTTCATAATCTCAATTGATCTCCTAACTCTCCCTCACTCATTTCCCTTTTAGAATAAAACATAATGCAAATGCCTCCACTTAGCCTTCAAAACCCCATACAACCTGGTCCTTTCTCCCAGCCTTGTTGGACATTACCTCCCCCCCACCAATCCTTTCACTCTGTAATCCAGCCCAATTGACCTTCTCTCTGTTCTTCACACATAACACTCAAACTCTCATAAAATGGAATCCCCAAGGCAGTCCGTTTCACTCTCAGATAGCTCCAATAGTTAGGAATGGGCAGCTAGGTGTCGCTGCAGCAGATAGAGTGCCAGGCCTGGAGTCAGAAAGACCTGAGTTCAAATCTCACCTCAGACACTTACTAGTTGTGTGACCCTGGGCAAGTCACTTAACCCTGTTTTCCTCAGTTTCCTCATCTCTAAAATGAGCTGGAGGAGGAAATGGCAAACCACTCCAGTGCCTCTACCAAGAAAACCTCAAATGCAGTAATGGACATGACTAAAGTGACTGAACAACAATAATAGTTAGGAAATTCTTCCTTATTTCAAGTCTATATTTTCTTGTTTGTAACTTCCAGTGTTCTCACTTTGACCCTCTGGGGTCAAGCAAAACATGTCTCATCTGTCTTCAAATATCTGAAGACAGATATCAACGTGTGTTCCCCCTGAGTCTTGTATTCTCCAGGATAAACATTCCCAGTTCCTTTGACCAATCCTTGTCTGGAATTATGTCACAGTTCTTGAGGAGTCTCCTCATCAGCTCCATCCTGCCCAATTCCTGTGGGTAAGTAATGAATAATGAGCTTCATATTTGTCTTGCCCACCATGGCTGCATCTTTTGCTCAGTCTCCATCCATGATTGGGTCATAATCAGCAAGAATGCTGAAAGTGTTAAGTGTTTATCTTTTCTCTCCTGCCACCTGGTTGTTGATAAAGCCAAGAAGGAACAAAAATGATGCATTAGTTTGCTCTTGGAGAACCATCGTGTACCTTCCCCACTCATCAGTGCTACTGTATTCATCCTTCCTAAGTGACTTGTAGCCATCAGAGGCATAAGCTCTGAGTCACATTCCCTTATGAAGACAAATGTGTTATATCATGAGTGGGCAAGGCACTAGGAGCAGAAAAATATATATTATAATAAAAAGCTTCACTGGAATCTCCAAAAATACATTTCCCTTAGAAGGCTTTATACCAGGAGTACCCAGAAGACTGTTTAATAATATCAGAGGACTGATGTGTGTGCCACAAGCTGAAGGAATTAATAGTTTACACACACACACACACACACACACACACACACACACACACACACACCATATATGCAGAGGAGATAGGTAAGTTATAGAATCACTGAATCTCAGTGCGGGAATCTCAGAAGAGACTTTAATGCCCATCTAGCCCACCTCTGAACAGGAATCTTTACTATAGTATCCCTACCAAGATGTCATCCACCCTTTGCCTAAGCCCTCCCATGATAGGGAAGTCACGACTTCCTGAGGCAGCCCTTTCCACTTCCTAATTGTTAGGAAGTTTTTCTTTATCTCAAGGCTAAATGTCCCTCTTTGTAATTTCTACCCATTTTGCCTGGGCAGGACCATCTAATCCCTCTTCCACATGAAAATCCTCTCAATATTGAAAGCAGTGATCATATGCCTTCCTCATTCCTTCTCTTCCCATCCCTTCTTTTCATCAAGTTTTCTTTTCTTCAGGATAGACATCCTCTTATGCACTGAAGATTTACCAGCTCTCCATCAGCATTCTGGGTATCACTGATTCCAGGATCTGTGTGGTTTATGTCCCTTTAGTCTTTCCAGGAACAAGAAAGTGATCCTCTCTCTGTGTTCTGTCCTAATCAGACAGTATCTGGAGTAGTTTAGTCAGTTCTAGGTACCATAGCTTACGAATGAAATGGACAAGCTGGAGATCACTCGGGGTTCAACTCAAGATATATGAAGATAAATAGGAAGATTGAGTGTGGTTTGCTTAGAGAAGACTCAGAAGATAGATAATTGTTATCTCCAAATCTTGAACACTTAGCATAGTCCCTGGTACACAGTACACCCACGGTAAACATTTCTTGATTAATTGGTTCCAAGTTTAGAAGGTCTGTCATGCTCCTTATCCTGCTTGGCCCCAAAAGGTAGAACAAAGAACAGTAGCTGAACAATGCAAAGAGATCCCAAAAGCTCCAAAAATAGAATGGGCTGCCTGGGGAAGGGGTGAGTTCTACCTCATTATAGGTCTTCAAGCAGGAGCCAGATATTCCCTTGTTAGATTTCAACAAGAAATGGTTCTTGTGCATGGATGGATTGGATGAGGTGATGTTTTGGAGGTACAGTCAATAGAGCATTGGGCCTAAAGTCAGGAAGATCTGAGTTCAAATCCAGCTTCAGACACTTGCTAGCTGTGTGACCCTGGACAAGTCACTTAACCACTGCCTGCCTCAGCTTCCTCATCTGTAAAATATCGATAAAAATAGTTCCTGCTATGATGACCAAATGAGATGATAATTGTAAAGCATTTAGCACAGTGCCTGGCACATAACAGGTTAGGACTACTCCTGTTATTGCTATTACTATGATTATTATTAATCATTGCTTCTGAGGAGCCTGCTAACTCTGACACTCTCTTACTCCTAGTCTAGCATTCTGTCCACTGGCCCCTGCCCTTAAGAAGCTTACACTCAATGGGTGAAAGGATGTGTGCACAGACAAGTAAATGCCATAAAAATATAAAGTACTCTGTGGGGGAAGGGAAGCCTCAAGATGGACTTCTATAGGAGTTAGCAGTTGACCTTGACTTTGAAGGAAGCTAGGGAAAGAAAAGAGAAGAGATATGGGCGTACAGGGAGCTCCCTGGCCAAACTGAACTTCTAAAATACCTTCTTAGAAGATTTTTTAAAATGACAGATAATGAAGGATAAATGCAAAACAATGCCATGGCCTTAAAGGGACAGTCAGAAATGATAGAACTCAGAATGAATTAAGACTGTCAGGTGAATAGGAAAATGACAAAATGGGGTTTTTCACAATGTCAGAGACAAAAGGAGGATCAACCAAGAGACAGAACTAGGGCCCATGATGGATAAGGAGATGATAATGGACAACCAAGAGAAGGATGAACTACTCAACTCACTTTGCTTCTGTTTTCTCTGCAAAGAGGAATGATCTTTAAACGGGGAAGGACAAACCAAAAATAACTAACAGAGAGAAAAGAAAAGAATATCTAATTCTCCTCAAAGAATTTTCAAGCCACCAGGCCTAGGGAAACATTCCAGGGTATCTAAAAAACTAGAAGATGAAAATATAGAGAGAGCTGAGTCAAATCCAAAAGAATACAAATCATTTCTCAATTGATAAATGGCAAAAGGATATGAACAAGCAGTTTTCAGATGATGAAATCAAAGCTATCTATAGTCATATGAATAAGCTCTAAAATTTTTCAGGGCTTCTAAAACTTTTTCTGCTCTTGACACCTTCAGCATTTCTTAAACCAGGGTCACTACATGCAGTTTAAGAACTGTGTGAATCATTTTTGATTAGCGAAATGCACATTAAAGTAACTTTCAAACCTATCAGATTGCCTAACATAACAAAAAAGGAAATTATAAATGTTGGAGAGGATGTCAGAAAATTGGGACACTAATGCATTTTTGTTGGAGTTTTGAACTAATCCAATCAGTCTGGAAAACAATTTGGGATTATGCCCAAAGGGCTATAAAACTGTGCATACCCTTTGATCCAGCAATACAACTATTAGGTTTGTATCCCAAAGAGATCATTAAAAAGGAAAAAGGGCCTACATGTACAAAAATATTTATAGCGGCTCTTTTTGTGACGGCAAAAAAAATTGGAAATTGAGGAGAAGCCTGGAGAATGGCTGAACAAGCTGTGGTATATGAATGTAATGGAATGTTATTGTGAAATAAGATATGATGAGCAGGTGGATTTCAGAAAAACCTGGAAAGACCTGTATAAACTGATGCAAAGTTAAATGAGCTGAACCAGGAAAATATTGCACATAGTAACAGCAACATTGTACAATCAACTATGAAAAACTTAGCTCTTCTCAGCAATACAATGATCTGAGACAACTACAAAGGACTCATGGTGGAAATTGCTATCCACATCCAGAGAAAGAATTGATAAACTCTGAATACAGATCAAAGCATACTATTTTCACTTTATTTTTTTCATTTTTTTTTCCTTTTGGCCTCTCTTCTTTCACAACTGTGACTAATATGGAAATGTTTTACATGATTGCACATATATAACCTATATCAAATTGCTTACCATTTTAGAAAGAGAGAGGGGAGAGATGGAGAAAAAATTTGGAACTCAAAATTTTGTAAAAATGGATGCTAAAAATTGTCTTTACATATAATTGGGGGGAAAATAAAACACTATTTAAAAAGCTAGCAGATGAGACTGCTAAATGATAGTGATTTTTTAAAGATGTTGGAGAATATGAGAGATGCTAATGAGTTGTATAAAGGCAACTTTCATCCAAATTTAAGGAGGGGGGGGAGAGAGAGAGAGAGAGAGAGAGAGAGAGAGAGAGAGAGAGCGCGAGCGAGCATAGTCTACACACAAAAAAATCATTGAGTTTGGTTTCAACTCTTGGCAAAATGTTTAGAACATAAAATTAAAGGAATGTTTGTCAACAACTAGAAAGAAGCAGCAAACACTCAGAACCAGCATGGCCTCTTCCACAGAAGACTAGTATTCCTTTTTTTGATAAAATATTTGAGTTGTAGATGAGAGAAATGCTGTAGAAAGAATATCCTCAGGTTTTTAGAAAAATATTTGACAAAATTTCCTTCTTGTAGATAAGATAAACATACCTTAGAATATGCCACAGTTAGGTGGATTTGGAATCAGTTGAATGAGCAGACCCAAAGGGAAGTTATGGATGATGTCAACAAAGGGAAAGAGATTTCTAGTAAAGTGTCCCAAGAAATCTGTATTTATTTGTTTTTGTGTTGTTGAATATTTTTATCAATGACTTTGATGAAGGATAAAAGCAGCAGTGTGCCAGTAAATGATTGACACCCATCTCTCCAAAGCCCCTCATAAGCTACCCCTCTCCTACCTTTCCTGTTTTCTTACACTATTTCCCAACATGTACTCTTCCATCTGGTGACACTGGCTTCCTGGTTGTTCCATAAACAAGACCCAGATCTTAGTTCTGAGTATTTTCTCTGGCTGTCCCCTCACATGGTTGGAATGATCTCCCTCCTCTACTCTACCTACCAACTTCCCTAGATTCCTTTAAGTCTCAACTAAAATCCACTTTTCCTGGAAGCTTTCTCCAACCCCTCTTAATTCTAGTGCCCTCACTCTATATGTGCCCTGCACATAGCTTGCTATGTATACAGATATACATATACATTCTGTTTTCCCTATTAAGCTGTAAGCTCCTGGAGGGCAGGGGTGATCTTTTGCCTCTTTTTGTATCCCCAGTGCTTAGTACCATGTCTAGCACATTTTTTGTTGTTGTTGTTCAGTCATATTAGATTCGTCATGACCCCATGGACCTTAGTATGCCGGGTCCTTCTATCTTCCACTATCTCTCAAAGGCACTTAATAAATATTTATTGATTGATTGGTCTACATTATTGCCACTTTCTGTACGATCAACAAAACAATAAATCAAGTCTTAATTTGTAGTAGTTTTGCATTGACTCCCTAACGTACCTGAAACACACCTCCACCTCACTTCAGCCTCGGAGATTCATTTGTTTCCGCCAACATTCTACTCAAATGACACCTTCTATGTGAAGCCTTTCCTGATGTTCCCCTCCCTAGGTGCTAGTCCCCTCCCCCACAAATTTGTTCTGTCTCTACTTTATACACACATAATACATACATACATATATACATACATGCATGCATACATATATACATACATACATACATGTATTCTCCCCCAAAAGACCTCCTTCTGGGCAAGGGCTATTTAATTTTTTCTCTCTTATCTCCAGCATCTGGAAGACTGCCTAGCATAGAATTGGCATTTAATTAATGCTCGCTGGTTAACTGAATGCTATGGGGGACACCAAAATATATGAGACATGGACCAGTTCTCAGTTTATAAAGAAGTTGGAAAGAAAACACATAGTAAGGAGGTAGGGCTTGATCAAGAGAAATCCCGATCAATGTGATGAAACCCACAAATCAGTTTAAAGAAATTATAGGGCACGGGCCTTGGACTAAAGGGCAGCACCCATGGACATAGACACATACTCTGGCATAATATTGACAAGACACAGGGAACTCTGTTGATTAGTTCCAAGTGCCTGGGGTTGTCTCCAAGATGATTGGCAACTAAGAGTCAAGGGATTCAGACTTTTTTCAGGAGAGCTGCCTTTTCACTATTGATTACTGGGAAACACCAGAAACATATTCCTCCTTCTTTAGTCATCTGATCAATATCTCACACCCTTGCCTATATAATTTCTTTCTTTAACATTTTATTTCATTAAAATGTTCCCAATTACATATAAATATTTTAATATTCATTTTTTAAATTTTGAGTTTTAAATTATCTCCCTCCCTTCCTCCACATCTTGAGAACTATCCGTGTCATTTCATGTGTCATGAAATGCTTTGAATTTGTGTGTGTTTGTGTGTGTATGTCTGTATGTATGTATGCTTTATCTATATTGAAGCTCCAGACTGAAATGTAGTAGTAACACTACATAAGCCATTTAACTTCTCTGAGCCTTGGTTTCCTCATCAGTAAAATTAAAAAGACTCACTAATTTCTAAAGCACTGGTATCTTCTAGTTTGGAACCTCTAATCCTACAAAGAGGGTGGAAGAGAGGCAGAGAGGAGGGCTCCCTTTCTCTCTCCCTATAATGAATGCCCCTTTCAAATCTGAGCCAGAACCACAATTTATAGCAGAGGGCTCTTCCCAGGTACAAAGCAGTTACTCAAAAACACTTGATTAAGTAGAAGAATTTCATATCATATATTTATAGGGAAAGAACCTCAGAGAGTATATGTCCCATACTCCTTATTTTATAGGAAATTGAGTCACAAAGAGGTAATAATAAATAGTAGTTAACATTTTAAGGTTAATAAAGTACATTTACATATATCGCCTCATTTTATCCTTGCAACAACTCTATGAGGTAGGTGCCATTATTATCCCTGTTTTACAAATGGGAAAACTGAGTAGAGAGAAGGGAAGTGACTTGCTCTAAGTCATATGGGTAGTTACTAACAACAGATAGCATTTGAATTCAGGTCCTCTGATACCAAAAGCAGTGCCCTTTCCAAGAAGAACCATTGCTTTCTGATGGGGTGTTTATCAAGAAATAGGGTAGGAAAGAACTGGGGTGCCACCTGAAACAAAGGATCACCACATTACCATTTCCCCATCTCCATCATGGGTAGATTTGAATAATCACCATGGGGTAGCTTGAAATGGCTGGGAGCTTTCAGTATGGCAGCTGAAGTATCTTAAAGGCGTCCTCAGGAAGTGCTGGCTGTGAGTTATCACCTCTTCCACCAAAGCAGGCAGTGGTTCTAAAATGAAAACTTTCCCTTTCTCAAATAAGGCAGTTTGCTGCATATAGCCAGTTTCTTCTGGCATTAGGAAATGGTCTACACATCTGCGGGTGCCTCTGTATGAGAAAGTAAGGAGAGGAGAAATGAAGAGAAAAGGAGAAAAGGGAAGGGAAAGGGAGGGAGAAAGGGAAAGATGGAGAGGATGGAAAAGACATGGGGAGAAGAGACAGAGGAAGAGAAGGAGGAAAAATAAATGAGAGGAAGGGAGGAGAGGACATAAAGGAAGAGAGAAGAGAGATAATAAGAGGAGAGGGGAGGAAAATGGAGAGAGGAAAAGGGGGAGAGAATGAAGAGAAAAGGAAAAAAAAGGAAAAGGAGAAAAGAATGACAGGAAGGAATGTGAAGAGGAGACAGCGTGGCACAGTGAGAAGAATGTTGGACATAATAAAAGTACAAAAAATGTAAAGAATTGCCAGGAAATAAAAAGCTGTCCCAATGTTTATTCATGCATTCTAGAGATATACTACTATTTATTCACTCATTCTGTATGCATATTGAGTGCTTCTACTTAGGGTCCTAATCCTTTCCTCATTTAGCGTACATCTCAGTGACTTAATACTGATAGAAAAACTTAAACGTTTTCATATCCTGGCTTTAATGTTAGCCTATGGATGGCTCAACCAGCTTCAAGTCTATCCCCACTCCAATCCTTCTTCCATTCAGTCAGTACAGTGATTTTCCTAAAGCACAGGTCTGATCATGTCACCCCCATTCCCCCACTAAATAAGCTTAATGGCTCCCTACCACCCCCCAGAGAAAATGTAAAATGCTCTGCTCAGTATTCAAAGTCCATGATAACTCATCACCTCCTACACTTCCAGTCTTCTGACACCTTATTCCCCAATTCCTTCTCTTCAATCAAGTGACATTAGCTTCCTGGTTGTTCCACGAAAAAGACACACCATCCATCTCCCTACAGGTATTTTCTCTGGCTGTCCCCTATTCCTGGAATGCTCTCCATTCTCTGTTGCCTACTGATTTCCCTGGCTTCCTTTAAGTCCCAACAAAAATTCCACCTTCTACAGGAAGCTTTCCCCAACTCTTCTTAATTCCAGTATTTCCCTTCTTTTAATCATGTCCTATTTATCCTGTATATAGCTTACTTTGCATATATTTGTTTATATATTGTCTCTACCATTAGATTGTAAGCTCCTGGAGGGCAAGGATTGTCTTCTGCTCTTTTGGTATCCCCAGTGCTTGGCCCAGTGCCTGGCACATAGGAGGTGCTTAATCAATGATTATTGATTGATCAATTAATGTATGGAATTGGCTGGATTTAGAATCAGAGGACTTGGATTCTGATCATGACTGACTGCTTGCTACTAGAAATCTTGAGCAAGTCTCAGCCTCTCGGGGTTCCATTTCTTAATCTCTCAAATGAGAGGTTTGGACACTAGACACTCTAAGGTTTCTTCTGGCTCCAAACCTACCAGCCTATAAAAGAAGAGAGGAATGGGAAAGAAGAGAGAGGGGAAGAATGAAAAGGCAGTGGACTTGGAAAAAGAGAGAAAGAAAGAAACAGAAAAGGTTACAGAAGAAGGGATTAAAAAGCAAAGTTTAAAAAAGGAATATGGAAAAGCGATGTATATGTACCTCTCTCTCTCTCTCTCTCTCTCTCTCTCTCACTCTCTCCTGTATTCATCTCCTATGTGCACACATACCAAAGGATTCCAAGTGCCATAGATCAAACTTTATTCTCCCTCACCTTCCACCATCTGTGCCTCTAAATTCCACTGCCTCGTGTTAGGCAACTGGCCCCTTGGGTGGAGAGATAGGATGGGATGAAGGTGGCCCTAAGAGGAATCCAAATACCCAGCCCCTCCACCTGCCCTCCCCAGCAACAACAGCAACATAGCTTAAACTGGAAATAAAACCTCTTCATTAGTGGCCCAGATGGTCTCCTTAAGCTCTCCTAATTTCCTGGCAGGTGACCATTGCTTTAATGTTGTCTCTTTGCAAGTCTATTCTACAGAGACCATAACTGTGTGTGGCTGTATATTTCCATAATGGCCTAAACAATAGAGGAGAGTGGCCAGGAGCCAGAGAGAATTAGTCTTGACAGCTAAAGGCAGCCAATGGGTTTGGAAGGGTGCGTGATTCCTAAGCAAAAGCCAAGTTCCCAAACACTGGTACAGTGGCCACAGATGCTCATGCCCTTGTCCACATCCTACTATGGCCAGTCAAGTTCCCTTCTATAAGGACCTGGACATTGGGTAAGTGGGTCTCAGGTCCCAGACTAGGTCTCAGCTTATAGATTTCTTTTTCTACCTTGTATAAGAATTGCACTCAAGCTACCAAAGGAGGCAAGACAGCACAATGGAAAATTTTCAGTAGTGTCTGACTCTCCATGACCCCATTTGGGGTTTTCTTGGAAAAGATACTGGAGTGGTTTGCCATTTCCTTCTCCAGCTCATTTGACAGGTAAGGAAACTAAGGCAAAGTTAAGTGACTTGCCCAGAGTCACACAACTAGCGAGTGTCTGAGGTTGGATTTGAACTCAAGTCTTTCTAACTGCCTCTGGAGTCAGAGGACCTGGGTTCAAATTCTCCTTCTGGAGTTAGTTACCTATAAGATCTTAGATAAGCACCTTAGCCTTCTGAAGCCTCAGTTTCTTCATCTGTAAAATAAAAAGGGGTTGGCTAAAGGCCCCCTAAGTTTCTTTCCAGCCCTAGATCTCTGATCCTTCTTTCAGAAGAGCCTTTCCCTATGAAGAGCTCCCCAGAAATCAGGATTCCTTAGGGGTCTAGAAGAACAGTGGAATTTTTAATCCTCATGCTTCACTCAACAATTTCCAAAGACTCCCAAATTTAAAGACAATCTCCCTTCAAAATCAAACTTAGTCTAAGACTACAGGGCCAAAAAAAGAATTCCACAAGAATTCTTTTGCTGGGGTAGAGCTATGACTTGTCCCTGAAGAAGACCACAGCCTTCAGGCACAACAACACTTGGCATATTTCATGGCAAAAGGGCCCCAGTTCACAACTTTGTGTTACATATAAGATGGGAAAGCATCATTAGGAGACAAAGCCAGACTGCCACAGTCTGTGTGATTAATATCTTTCTTCTGCGAGCCAAGTGATTTCTGAATACAATCACCTATCAAGATATGCAGTGTTGGAAATGGGAGAAATAAGAGGGCCATAAGACTAGGTTTGGGGGGTGAAGTGGGGGCTTATTAATCTATGACTGGTCAGAGGAAAGTAGAGAAAGGCACCTTTGTTTTCCTCTACAGTCAACAAAGCAGGAGAATACAAATGTACAAATACCAGGAGACTGGGTGTGACCACTCTTACAATGAAGCACTCATGTCAAGAGAAGGAAGATAGAGGGTCCCTCTTTCTTACCCTCCCACAGGGAATATTAATAACACTACTTCCAATCTGTCCACCTCCCGACAAATGTAACTAAACGAAGTCCCACCCCAGCCAATGGCTAAGGAGAATGACCCTGATATCTACTGGCCAGACAGTGGGGAAGAATAGAGTTCCATTTAAAATGACTGATTTCTTGGAAAGTCCCAAAAGGACCTCATTCCTAGCACCACATGTGACTACCCCACTTGAGATTGTAATGTTTTTCTTTCATTTTGACTGTGATTAGGGCAAACTAATCTTTCCCCCAAACTCTCCCCAGCCTGGGGAAAGAAGATTGGTGCCTGAGACAAAACCCAACTGAGTGTAGACCAAAGACAAGACCAGGTTTACAAAGTGGTTTTCTCAGGTGTGAATTGAGGAGGAGAAACCAAAGATTGGACTAGGTTATGAAATTTGATTTCTTAGAGAAGGCAGTGGAGGTTCAACTTGGGAATGTTGCTATTAAATAAAGGGACGAGATTCAGAAAATCGCAGCCAACTGGTCATTTGTCTTACTCAACGTGCTTTCTCAAACTTTTGGACTTTTAGTGAATTCTCTGCTTCTACCTATACTGTCAAGTTTAATCTTCCATACTCTCAGCCTTGTCTTGCCCATGATGGAAAGACAGGTTGAGACAAAGGTAATCTTTATGGCAACAGGAAACACCTGGAGACAATCCTCAAAGAGAACTTGGTTTTCCTACATAAATCATACCAGAAGCAGCAATACTACAAGTACCATTACTACTACTGCTGCTGTTGTTACTGCTACTGCTACTGTTAATGCAATAATAATATTGCCCCTGAACAACAGTCTAAGACTAGAAGGCACAGAGAGTAAGCTAACTAACAATGGGTAGAGGAAATTTCCCACCCAGAGTTCCTTGCACAAAAAAAAAATCACAGGCCTACTTAGAATAATAATAACTCAATATAAATACCACTTATCATAAATTGTACACAATGTTTTCCTCACAATCTTGTGTTTCATCAGCATTGTAGGCCACAGAGTTTCCTTGACCAAAAGAAGGGTCTCCAGATTAGAGAAGAGACAAAGGAATATCATGGCTTCTTTCAAGGATCCATAGGATTGTTCTGCGGAAGAGGGGTGGCCTCAGGTGGCAGAAACAGGAGCAGTCAGGAGGTGGGTCAAAAACAGGCAAATTGAGCCTTGATGTCAAAAAAAGTTTGCTGATAGAGATTTTTAAAAATTTACCCAAAATGGAATGGACAGCCTTGGAGACAGTGGATTCTCATTCACTAGAGGTTTTTACACACCCGACCACTGGGGAGATAAAATAAAGGGGATTCTCCACCAGGTTGGACTAGAGGCCTCCAAGATCGCTCCCCACTCAGAGATTCTCTGTGTTTATGAATACTAGGAAATGCTACCACAAGAAGGCCTAAGCTCTGATGTGAGGAGGGTTATGAGCCTCAAAAGTGGGCTTCCTAAACTTTGCTGAGCTCTCTATCCATCCCCAAGGCCAGACTGCCTTTGAGCTCAACTTCCCAAAGGACTTCTACAAAAGGCTGGAGCCGCCTGGCCAAGAGTATTCACTGCCATCCCCCTACTACCATTCTAGGCAGGCAGAAGAGACTGAAAATAAAACCCAGATGGTCCAGGCTACTCGGACTCAGTGTGGCTCATTTCAGTGAAGGATTAGCAGCAAAACCTAAAGCTCCAGCCTCCCCACCTGGTATAGACAATTGTTTCTACTCTCCTTAACTATGCCAGTCCACATGGCCAAGAGCTTAGACACCATCCCCCTTTCCCCAAAAACACAGTTACATGAAACTCCTACCTATCGATAAGTCCTGGGACAATGGATTCTGGGGACTTTGAAGAAACTCACTGCTAGTCCTCCATCCTCACCATAAATCCTGCTTGCAATGATGGGGCTATTAACACAAGTTGGAGTTTTATATCTCCCAGGGAAGCATGAAAACAAAAATCACTTCAAATCTTAACCAGACGGGATTGGAGGAACCCTGGTGGCTTTGGGGACAGAGCCCCCAGCTAGGAAACTGGGAAAGTCAGCTTAATGGAAGACTGGGCAGACCTGGCTCCAGAAGCCCAAATTGAGCTTCATTGGATCATGCTGAAAAACTACAATATAATGGAAACCCAACCTAGAGGTTTCAAGTCAAGAGAATGAGAGGTCTGGCTTTGAATATGTAAAGCTTCCTTCAAGTAACAGAAATTCAATCAATCAGTAAATATTTATTAAGCACCAACTATGTGCCAGGCACTGTCCAGCACAAGTACTGGAGTCTGATCAATTGAATCTTGTCAATGGACCTCAGTTCTAGCTCCCTCCCCACTGCCATCTCCTATCCCACATCATTAGCCCAGGGACTTATGAGTTTGTTTGCATATATGGGATTTGCTTAAAACCACCCCTTGTCCTTTGGAAGGGTGCCTTAGAAGTCCTAGCACATAAGGCATCCAAAGTCAGGAGAATGTTTCCTAATCAAAGCCACGTCTTTATGGCATGTGAGAGGTGTCCTTGAGGTTATAATGCCCACAGAGCCAGTGTTTCTCCTCCAGTCTCCCCTGACTGAGTTACAGCCCTGTTGGTTTTTCCCTAGAGAAAACAGGGGCCTGGAACCCAGTATCCCCAAGCCCCCTCCTCTTTCCTTCCTCAGTAGACCTAGCACTTGCAGGGACCTCAAAGGCTATCTCATCCAACCCCTTCATTTTACAAATGAGGAAACTGAGACCCATGAGGTCATATAAGTTACAAATATCAGAGAGGATTTGAACAGAGGCTCCTTGTCTCCAGAGTCAATCAATTAATAAGTATTTTTAAGCACTTAGTGCCCAAAACTGTGCTAAGTGTTGGGGATAAAAAGACAAAAATTAAGGTAATCCCTTAGACTTCTGTCATTTAATTGGCCAGACAGGGCATGACCCAAGGACTGGGTCTAGGAACTTATAGTTCTGGTCTGGCCAGAAGGCTTCAAGGTATCAGGGCTGACACATCACACCAAAGAACCCGGCCCATGCCAGGTAATAGAAGGCAGGAATCGAGGGAAACCAGACGAGTGTAAAATGAGGATAATGTTAGCATCTAGAGACAGCTCGGTGGCAGCATAGAGCACAGAGCACCTGGCCTGGAGTCAGGAAGACTCATCATCTCCCTGAGTTCAAATCTGGCCTAGCTGTGTGACCCTAGACAAGTCACTTAACCTTGTCTGCCTCAGTTCCCCCATCTCAGTTATTATAACACCCACCTTCTCAGGGTCATTGTGAGGCTTATTTAAGATCATGCTTATGAGGCACAGTGCTAGTTAGTTTTATTATTGTCTTTGTATTTCCAGTGCCTAGAATCTAACACATGCTTAATAAAAGCTTGTCAATTGCTTGATTGATTGGACATGAAAGGATTATAGTTCTGAGACAGTGGTGCTTCCATTTCATTAAGTGGAAGGCCCCTCTTAGCCCATCTCAGAAAGCATCACCATGGCCTTAGAAAAAATAGAGGGGCCTCCCAGACCTAGATTAATACTCTCTTTGGGTTGGGTCTTTGCCACCTGCCAGCCATACCTGGCCCAATCGATCTGCAGGGAAAATAAGGCAACCTTCCAAAGTCCAATTTCACAAAATAGCATTCCTCTTCAAGGAGAGTGGTGCTGAGGACAAATATCTACATCCTTCCCCAGACATGGCCCAAGAGTTCACAGCAAATGACTTTCTCCTGGCTCTAAGAGGCGATGTGGCTTAGTGCATAGGGAGCTAGGCCCACAACTAGGAAGATCTGGCTGCGACACTCTGGCCAAGTCAGGGTCAACAGTCTCTCAGCGGTCTCAAAAAGTCACAAAGAAGGCAGTGACCTGCATTAGTAGACAGAGTCCCCTTACCTGGGAGTTCTTAATAACAATGAACTCACAGATCCCATCCCCATTCCAATGGAGAGATAGTCTGAGACTCCAGAGGGGGAAAAAACATATTGTTGTTTTTTTTCATCACAATTCTTGAAGAGGTGGTGTGGCTCGGTACCACGTAATATTTCCCTCATCCCCAAGCTTGCTGGGATCACAGGATGCCTGGAAGTCTTTGAGGTACACAGGTTTTATTTCCTTCCCAAGAGAGGGGAGCGCAGATGCAGAAGCCTCCTTCTCAGGCAGGAGTTGTGAGGATCCCCTCTTACTATGAGAATATTTCTGCCTCCCTCTGATCCTACGTCGACAGAACCCATGTGGGCGAGTGCCTCAAAGGGGCAAGCAGAATGTGCCTTCAGAATTTTAGAATCAAAACCATCTTCAGTGGGGGAGAAGGAAAGCAAAGACAAGGACTGACTTTAAAAGGAAATTCTGGGCACCCCAAGGCACAGGTGGGCTGGAGCACAGCACAACCGCCTCAGCCAATTCTTGCTGCAGAGTTCTGCCCTCCTCCCCATTAGCTCCTATTCAGAAGGTGCTTTCTCATTTCCCAGGCAGCTTCTTCACAGTACCCCGCATTGGGGAAGCAAGAGAGCCAGCTTATCCCCATTCTACAGACAGCTTGCCCAAGGTCACATAGTTAGCTCGTTAGGGGCAGAGCCAAGGACTGAACCGAGAGCATCAATCTCTGAAGCTATTACTCTTTCCACCAAAGCACATTGCCTCAGGGACTCAGCTAGGCCTCCTATCTTAAAAGGGAACAAACATCCTGACCTTGTATAGAGCTTTAAAAATAGACAGCAGCCCACTAAAAGATTTATTAAGCATCCCAATTCCCAACCAGCCTTCCAGGTTCATCATCATCATCATCGTCATCGAAAAGTATACATGCATCCTCCAAGACTTAGCACTGTGCATGGTACACAGTAAGCATTTAATAAATGCTTTCTGTCTGATTGATTGAATCACTTACATGTATATGCCACTCTAAGACTTTCAAGATCCTTTATATACATTATCTCCCCTGATCTTCAAAAAAATCTTATGAGTTAAGATCTATATATATTTGTGTCACTTAACCCCTCTGGGTCTCAGTTTTCTCAGAAGTCAAATGAGAGGACTTTCCTAGGTGAGCTCGAAGTCTCTTCTGGTTCTAGGGAGGAGAGAGAAACCAGGGGAGAGCAAGGGAGGCAAATTAGCTACCCAAGGTACACAATAACAGACAATAGAGTGTTTTCTACTGGGATGGCTGGGACAATGACAAGGAGAGATGCCCCTGGATTGAGAGCAGAAGACCAAGGGAGCCAAGTGCCCCCCTGGACCAGAATTCTGTCACTTAGTTTAAGGCCTACATGCAAAGCCAGCCTGGAGGAGCTTCAGAGTAGGTGGCTTTGAGGGGGGCCAGGAAGGACCCTCCTGCTTCCAACATTTCCCATGGCAAGGTTCCAGTGCCTCTGTCAGTTAATAAACATTTATTAAGCATCTCTTATGTACCAGGCACAGTGCTAGGTGGTGAGGACACAAAGAAAGTCAAAAGACAGTCCCTAGCCTCAAGGAGCTTACAGTCTAATGGGGAAGACAAGATGTGAATAGAAGCTAAAAAAGTGGGGAGAGAGTGAGGGGAGGGTACCTGGTCATGGACATGATGAAGTCTGGAAGATGGCTGGGAAGTGGGGAAGTCTACTCTGTTTATTCTGTTTACCAGTCTATCCTGGACCCTCTTCTCACAGGGAGGATCTGGGAGGAGCCTGCTAGCCAATGAACACATCTCTTATTTCTTCAGCTAGACCAAGGGTTTGTATAGAACAAGTATCAGAGGTGACATGTCTTTGTATTCCCCAGAGTATAGCACAGATATATCCCTACAATGAGACATTCAATAAATATCTGTTGAATGAATGGATGAATAAATGAATGGGCAGATGAATGAATGAATTAAAGAATGGATGGGTGAATAAATAAATAAATAAATGGAGGGATTGATGGATGAGTTCATGAATGGAATTCTTTGCAGAATTTTCTGCTCATTCATCAGTTTTAGGGCTAGGAAAAAAAAACATATGATTGAACTCTTCATTTTACAGATGAGAGAAACAAGATGCAGACAGAGGGAGCTCAAGGTCAATACATCAGTGTGTCAAGGCTCCATGGTTCCACAGGCATGAGAACACCCTCTACCTAGAGATGAGACTCCTCCTAATAGACAGGAATGGAGTGACTTTACTCAAAGTAAGCAGCAGAGTCAGCATTTGACCCAGATCCTCTGACTCTAGGCTCAATGCTCTTTCCACAATACCCAAGTGACCAACTCCCTTCTGCCCATTCTGGTGGAGCTTCCCACTGCTTCCTTCTTCCTAGGTCCAACAATGGATGTGGTTATAGTTAAAGAGAAAAGTGAGCAAGAAAGACCTTTGCAGAAGGGACCTTTAATCAAGAAATGATGAAGGGATAAAGATGTTCCCCCAAAGCGTTGGGCCTTTTTTTTTTATTTTTAGTTTACAACATTCACTTCCATAAAATTTTGAGTTCTAAATTTTCTCCCTACCCCCTACCCAAGATGGCACACAATCCGACATAGGCTCTACATATACATTCATATTAGACATATTTTCACATTAGTCATGTTGTAAAGAAAAATTAGAACCAATGGGAGAAACCACAAGAAAGAAACCCCCCCCCCAAAAAAAAGAGCAAATAGTCTGCTTCAATCTGCTTTCAGACTCCATCTTTCTCCGGATGTGGATAGCATTTTCCATGATGAGTCTTTTGGAATTTTCTTAGATCCTTGCATTGCTGAGAAGAGCTAACTCTATCAAAGTCTGTCATTACACATTGTTGTCATTACCGTGTACAATGTTCTCCTGGTTCTGCGCACTTCACTCGGCATCAGTTTATGTCATCATTTCTTATGGAACAATAGTATTCCATTACGTTTATATACTACAATTTGTTTAGTCATTTTGAAATTGATGGTAATCCCCTCAGTTTCCAGTTCTTGGCCACCACAAAAACAGCTGCTATAAATATTTTTGTACATGTGGGTCCTTTTCCCATTTTTATGATCTCTTTGGGATACAGACCTAGAAGTGGTATTGCTGAATCAAAGGGTATGCACAGTTTTATAGCCCTTTGGGCATGGTTGCAAATTGCTCTCCAGAATGGTTGGATCAGTTCACAACTCTACCAACAATACATTAGTGTTCCAATTTTCCTGCATCTTCTCCAACATTTATCATTTTCCCATTTTGTCATGTTAGCCAAACTGATAGGTGTGATATGGTAGGGTTGGTCCTTTTTGAGTCAATCAGAGATATGTGGCTGACTCCTTACTTCCCCCTTTCAGTACAGATGGACCATCTGCTCCTACCTCACCCTACCAACTACAGGGATGAGAACACCCATTCATTAGTAGTGAATGAGTATCTGCCTAGTGTCACTACACACTATTACATGCACCAACCACCTGCTGTACAAGGAGATGGGATCAAAAAAGATGTTTTCTCATCCACCCACAAAATAGAAACTAACTCCAGATACTGCAGAGCTTCCTCCTCCTGAAGATAAAAGTTTACATTCAACAGAATGTAACTTCTTAACACAAACTAGTCACATTTTTAAAAATCTGTGGTTTGATTATCGTTGGAATTTTTCAGTAAGAAAATACCCTCTACCAATACAGATCAGCAACTTTTCTGCAGCTCAGAGTTACCTGGCCCATTGAGAAGCTAAGCTAAGTGACTTGTCCAGGGTAACATAGCCAATATGTGTCAGAAGCATGACTCTGACTGAACTCAGGATATCTTCAATTCAAGGCCAGTGTACTATCATAGGATCTTGTGATCACAGATTTAGGATCTTCGGTGACCCAAACGATCAAATCCCCTCACTTTATAGATAAAGCCCAACCAGCTTAGTAGAACTGCCCAGAATCACAGAGGTTGAAAGTATCAGAGACAGACACACCGCCTCCAAACAATGTGAAAGGGGAATATGAACAACTTCTGGAGCCCCAGCACCCACAGAACGACACAGAGAAGCTAATCTCCTGCTGAGGACAGCCCAGCAGCCCGGCAGGGAGCGGCCAGCGCAGCACTCTGAGAGTGGGCAGCACAGCGCACTGGGAACCGACAGCACAGAGCTCTGGGAGCTGAGCTCAGGCCTGCATGAGCCACGGTTTTAGCCCCAGGGTGGACGGGCCAGCAGCTGGCTGGAGGGACCCCAGAACACCAGCAGCTGTAGTGATTCCAGAACTATCAGCACAGATATGCCTAGGACAAAGTGAGAGGTTAGTGCCCTATGGACTTTGGGACCAGTATTTGGGGAACGCATCGGCTTCCTCCCCTAGGGGTGAAAAGCTGCTGAAGAAATGCAGCACAGAAGCCATTTTGCAGCATCAGTGGCGGATCTAGCTCCTGGTCTGCAAATGGTAGGGAGATCCAGCAATCAGTCTGGGGGTTACTCGCTCTTGCTTTAAACTGCCTGGATCTGGATTGTGGTCTGGTGGGGGGGAAGTTTGGGGTGGGTATCCAATTTGCCAGAGCAGGTGGAGGCTTTACAGAGGGCACCCAACCTCCAGAAATTGTGAAGACCCCACATTTGGGACAGAAGCTCTCCTGTCTGGTGGCAGAGTCCTACTATGGCAACAAGCCCAAAAATCAAGTAATTAAGTGGCAACATGCCTAGGCAAAAGAAACAAAATAAACAGAAAAATTCAACATTGGACTCCTATTTTAGGGGCAAAGAGGATCAAAGCATGGAGGAGGACTGTGAGGTCAGAACTCCTGCACCAAAAGCCCCAAATGAAAATACAAGCTGGCTACAGGCCATAGAGGACCTTAAGAAGCAGATAAGAGAAGTGGGGGAAAATTTGGGAAGAGAAATGAAAAAGATGCAAGAAAAGTATGAAATGACAGTCAACAGCCTGACTGAGGAAAATGACACCTTAAAAAATAGACTAACTCAAATGGCAAAAGAGGCTCAGAAAGGCAATGAGGAGAAGAATGCCTTAAAAAGTCGAATTTGCCAGA
The DNA here is from genome assembly GCA_011680675.1 of Gymnobelideus leadbeateri. Taxonomy (NCBI): domain Eukaryota; kingdom Metazoa; phylum Chordata; class Mammalia; order Diprotodontia; family Petauridae; genus Gymnobelideus; species Gymnobelideus leadbeateri. The sequence goes on along the minus strand of WOXC01001944.1, from coordinate 3,108 downwards.
TGGAAAAAGAATCTCAAAAGCTCACTGAGGAGATTCATTCCTTCAGAGTTAGACTGGAGCAAATGGAAGCTAGTGACTTTATGAGAAATCAAGATGCTGTTAAACAGATCCAAACAAATGAAAGAATAGAAGGCAATGTGAAATATCTCATGGGAAAAACCACTGACCTGGAAAATAGATCCAGGAGAGATAATTTAAAAATTATTGGACTACCTGAAAGCCATGATCAAAGAAAGAACCTAGAAATCATCCTTAAAGAAATTCTCAAGGAAAATTGCCCTGATGTTTTAGATCCAGAAGGCAAAATAGAGGTTGAAAGAATCCACCGATCACCTCCTGAAAAAGATCCCAAAAAGAAAACTCCCAGGAATATTATAGCCAGGTTCCAGAATCCCCAAATCAAGGAGAAAATACTACAAGCAGCCAGGAAGAAACAATTTCAATATTGTGGAAACACAATCAGAATAGCCCAGGACCTGGCAGCTTCTACACTGAGGGATTGAAGGGCATGGAATATGATATTCCAGAGGGCAAAAGAACTGGGAATGAACCCAAGGGTCACCTACCCAGCAAAACTGAGTATTTTGTTTCAGGGGAAAATATGGTCATTCAGTGGAATAGAGGACTTTCAAGCATTCTTGAGGAAAAAACCAGAATTGAATAGAAAATTTGACATCCAGTCACAAGAAGGAAGAGATGCCTGAGAAGGTAATCAGGAAAAAGAAATCAAAAGGAACTTATCAAAGTTGAACTATTTACATTCCTATATGGAAAAGCAATAACTGTGACTGATGATATCTTTCTCACTATGAAAATAATGGAAGAAGGGGGTGTGGTCATATGAATACATATGTGAATGTGTGTGTATATGGTTACAGTTATATATGGATAGAGGGCATAGGTTGAATTTGTTGGGAAGGGAGAATACTCAAGGGATGAAATTATGAGGTGAGAGAGGAAAGTGGCAAGAGGAGATGGGGAGAGACAGGGTAGGGTAAACTATCCCATGTAGAAGAAGCAAGGGGAAGTGGTTGCAAAGGAGGGGGAGAATAAGGAAGGCTAAAAAGGCAAAACCACATTCACATTGAATTTGGTTCAGGGAGAAAATGACATACATACTAAATGGGATATCTCAACCTGCAGCAGGATAGGGGGAAGGGGGATGAGAGGAGGGATGATGGATGGGAGGGCATCCTTGGGGTGAGGGGAGGTTGGAAGTACCCACTATAGAAGAGGGACAGGAACATGTAGGGAATGGACCAGGTGGGGGGTGGGATGAGTGGGAGGGAATTATAAGCAGCCTTGTACAATATATCTACTATGATAATGTTTTATAGCTAGACATGTACAACATATACTGAATTACTTATCTCCCCAGAGGGAATGGGTGACAAGGGAGGAAGGAAATGGATCTGAAATTCGAGGTCTTAACATTAAATGTTTCAAATATATATAAATACTATTATTAATACTCTTTTGCTTGTAATAGGGAGATAAGATGTGTAGGCATTGGGACACAAAGACTCACCTTCCTCTAATGGAAAAGTCGATGGGGGTATGGGAGAAGGTATGGGAGAGAGCAGATTGGAGGAAGCGATATCTTGTGGGACTACTATTCTGGGAGGCTGGGTAGGGGAATAATGGGGGGAAATGATTGTAACTCAAAATCTGGTGGCAATGAATAATGTAAAACAGAAGTTAATAAAGCATTTGTTTAAAAAAAAAAAGAAATTCTCAAGGAAAATTGCCCTGATGTGTTAGACCCAGAGGGAGAAATAGAGATTGAAAGAATTCACCAATCGCCTCCTGAAAAAGATCCCAAAAAGAAAACTCCTAGGAATAGTATAGTCAGGTTCCAGAACTCCCAGATCAAGGAGAAAATACTACAAGCAGCCAGGAAGAAACAATTTCAATACTGTGGAAACACAATCAGGGCATAGCACAGGATCTGGTAGCTTCTACACTGAGGGATCAAAGGGCATGGAATATGATATTCCAGAGGGCAAAAGAGCTGGGATTGAAGCCAAGGGTCACCTACCCAGCAAAACTGAGTATTTTGTTTAAGGGGGAAATATGGTCATTCAGTGGAATAGAGGACTTTCAAGCATTCTTGAGGAAAAAACCAGAGTTGAATAGAAAATTTGACATTCAGACACAAGAAGCAAGAGATGCTTGAGAAGGTAATCAAGGAAAAGAAATCAAAAGGAACTCAAAGTTGAATTATTTACATTCCTACATGGAAAAACAATAACTGTGTCTGATGAAACCTTTCCCATTATGAAAATAATTGAAGAAGGGTATATGGGCATATGTTTACAGGTATACATGGATAGAGGGCACAGGTTGAATTTGATGGGGAGGGATGATTCTTAAGGGGTGAAGTCAAGAGGTGAGAGAAGAAAGTGGCAAGAGGAGATGGAGAGAGACAGGGTAGGGTAAACTATCTCATGTAGAACAGGCAAGGGGAAGTAGTTGCAGGGGAGGGGAAGAACAGGAAGGCAAAAAGGCAAAAGCATATTCTCATTGAAGTTGGCTCAAGGAGAGAATCACATACATACTAAATGGGATATCTCACCCTGCAGGAGAGTAGGAGAAAGGGGGATGAGAGGGGGGAGGATGGAAGGGAGGGCATTCTGGGGGGAGGGGAGGTTGGAAGTACCCACTATCAAAGAGGGACAGAATCAAAGCAGGGAATGGACCAGGTGGGAGGTGAGACAGGTGGGAGGGAAATATAAGCAGTCTTTTACAATAAATCTACTATGGTAATGTTTTGCATAGCTATACATGTACAACACATACTGAATTGCTTATCTTCTCAGAGGGAGTAGGTGACAAGGGAGGAAGAGAATGGATCTTAAAATCAAAGTTTTAAAATTAAATGCTTCATAAGATGTCCAGGCATTGGGACTCAGAGATTCACCTTGCCCTAATGGCAAAGTTGAAGGGGGTATGAGAGAAGATATGGGAGAGAGCAGATTGGATGAGGGGATATCTAGTGGGACTGCTATTCTGGGGTGGTTGGTAGGGAAAAAATGGGGGGGAAATTGTAACTCAAAATTTGGTGGAAATGAATTATGTAAACCAGAAGTTAATAAAGCATTTGTTTAA
>WOXC01001943.1:0-120893 GCA_011680675.1 Gymnobelideus leadbeateri | reverse complement strand
TATTGTAGTGAGAAATTCTTTTCTAGGCATGAGTCGGACAAAATGTGCACTAAACTTCCATGATTACGTGATTAGATGATCTCCAATATTTCTTCCATCGTTAAATTTTATGATCCATCTTTTGTGGAGATAAATTCAAAAAAGTCACTTTTGCCTAAGTTGTATTTTACAACTATGAACACAAAATGTCATTTACACATCTCTTCATTCAATATCCACTTAGTAAACATTTCATAGGAATACAGAATTTGAGATTTGGAAGGCACTTATGTGACTATGTAGTCCAAATTCGGAAGAAAAAAAAAAAAGAATCCTTTCCACAACCACCTACCAAGTGATCAATCTAGCCTTTGTCTGAAGAACTCCAATGAAAGATAATCCACTACTTCCTGAGACAATAATTTTAAAAATAATTCTAATTGTTTGAATTTGTTTAACTCAGTTCAAGTCATCAAACTAAGTACTATTGATATAAAGACAAAAATGAAATTACGCTTGCCCTCAAGGAACTTCTGTTTCTTCTCATGTTCCTCAAAGGGAATTCAGGGGAATTTAACCTGGACTTAGTATATGATTTTTTTTTAGTCCCAGTCACTTTCCTATCTAGAATGTAGACATAAGTGGTAGCTTATATAGCCCAGTGGTGTTCAGATTAAATTGGATCCCTATGAGCTGAATATTAACTTAGTAAACTACAAATTAACATTATCCATATTGTATTTTATTTTCATTTGTTTCATTAAACATTTTTCAATTCCATTTTAATCTGGTTCAAGCAGGATTTTTTTTTTATCAGAATTGATAGCTATAGCAATTAAAAGTTCAGTTAACTGGCATTCGAGCAATTAAAACCCTAAGGTAACTTGAGTTTTATTACCACTTGCGTCCAATGGGCTGTGAGTTTCATAACTGATCTTATCAAAAGGCTGATCTTTGTGGGAAAACCAAAGCTAAATATAGCTCAGCTCTGTCTGAATTGAACAACAGTTTTGAATTGACATAGAAAATCTGTGAGAAAAGGAGTTTAGAAGTCTTGTCTCATCATTTGACTCTAGTTAGAGCACTCTTGATCAAAATGGAGAGATCTCAATGTTAAATGAATTTTAAATGTGAAATGTTCTATAATTATCAAGTATGCAAATACTGAAAGTGATTTCATGGAACCCTTTGTACTCAAGCATGAATAGGAATCATCTGGCAAGAGTTCTGATCCCTAAGATTATTCTTGTCCTGGCTTACTTCCATACTCTTGCTCTTACTGATAGAAGATGTAAATCCTGCCTTTGTAGCATGTGATGGAAACCTGTTCTGTAAGGAAGACATTTTTTGATAATCCTGCTGCTATCATTTACATCCTACTTCCCATCAGAGAGGATGTGGCCTCTCAGACACCTCCTTTGTCATATGGAACATACATACACTCAAGGAAAAATTAAGATTGCAAAAAAAGTATTAGCTCATTTCCCCACACCAAAAATAGAAGGTAAGAAACACTCTAAGTCCCAATTTTTGCACAAGAAAGAAGATTATTAATGCTACTTACTTTATAGAATTTAGCATATGTTTTGCAATTTCAAATTGAACTTGATTTTATCCATCAAACTATTCCCTCCATCAATGTACTGCTAGGTCCCCTTCCTTCACATTTTTCTTTTCTCATCGATTTACTTAATCACAACTTTTTTGTTTCTCTACATGGATTTTGTTATTTTTTTGTAGCACTATACAATAATTGTTTGGTATGGCAATGAATAAGTAAATGAATATAGATGACATTGTTAATTTTATCATATTGACTTGGCCTACCCATGAGCAATTAATATTTCTCCAATTATTTAGCTCTATCTTTATGTGAAATATTTTGTAATTGTGCTCATACAGTTCCCGTGTATGTCATGACAAATAGACCCCCCAGGTATTTTAGACTGCCCATACTTATTTTTCTTTAAGGCTTTGCTTTTAAATATTTTCAAGTGATTGTCTTTTTCTGAATTTGCATCTTCAGCTTTCCTGTCACCATAATAGCTTTTTTTTAATGGTAAGATTCTTCTTGCTATTATTTATTATTGTAGTTGTATGCTCATTTTTTCAGCCTATGTCTTGACTTGTGAACTTTTTCTTAGAGTTGGGCTCTGTTGACTTCTGGAGTGGTCAGAATGTCTGGCCTGCTCTTCTGTTTTTAATGCCCTGCTCTATTCACAGCTAAGTCTGAGGGACTATGGGTTTTCAGTGCTTACAGGGTAGTGTGATTCTGGTAATGTTATGGTCACTGCCCTCTTGATCTGCTCTCTGGTTCTTACGCAGATAGGGTTCCTGCTATTGTGTAATTACAACCTGCCAGTACCTGCCCCAGTGTTCACCAATTTCTCTATCTTCTTAAGCTGACCTGGTCTAGAAAAATGACCCACTATGACCATTTGTTGTTTATCCCAATCAAAATTCAGTTTGATGATATTCTATAAATTGTTTAAAGAGATATAATGACAGAGCTCGGGAAAAAATGCTCACTTCATTCTGACATCATATCTCTGCCCCCTCAATTACTTTCTGGGCAATCAACAAAGTAAAAAGACTCTGATTTTTATAGTATTAGCTGATTTCTGAGGTATGAATGCTCACAGTGAAAATTTAATGATTGGCACATCCTTGGTATAGAGTATAATAGTATGTAAATAACTTTCACTTTTATAATGGCACAAAATGAAAATTATTGAAAAGCTATTTCTTGAACTATCTCAGTTGGAGAAAATAATTTGTCATTATCACTGTTGTTGTATCTCACACTGTATACCAAGATAAGGCCAAAATGCGTACATTATTTAGACACCTGTATTGCATTTATACTCAGTAACAGTATTAGAAAAGGTTTGGCAGACTTTCCTAAATTAAAAAAAATCTACAATAGACAGCATCATTACAGTTACCAAAAGAATCAAAAGGTGCAGAAAATAGAACAAAAGTATTTCTGTGCTTATTAATTTTTCTATAAAAATACTCAGCTTGATAGAGTCAAGTAGCCATAAAGACTTACCTAAAAAGGGTGTCTCATGAAAATAATGTTGTATTTCTGGATAAATGCAGCAATGGAGAAAGTTCTAATTAATGGTTCTCTGATTATAAATATCAGGCAAGGACCAAAACTGAGATGTTGGCCAAAGTTGCTCTCAATGGTAATAAAGTATATTTTACATGCAGTTCCAATGAATGATATTTCCACTTATCTAATATGCTTAATCGGGAGGGTCCCTTATTCATCTGACTAGATACCCAAATAAATTTCATGAGATTATAGAGAGATTCTCCTTCTAACATTGAATCCATTGTAATCTCTTAAAGTCAGTTTGGCAGATTCCTACAATGAAACACATGATTTCCCAATCACTACCAAATTTTGTTTGGGTTGTGAGGCTCTCCAAATCTAATTAAAATATTACAGTTATTGGGACTAAACCTGTGATTTCATTGAGATAGGAAGTTCCTAAATATTGTGATAGAGAAGCAGCTAAGTGACACAGTGGATAGAGCAGTGGACATGGACTCAGGATGACCTGAATTTAAATTTGATATCAGATACTTACTATCTGTGTGACCTCAGACAAGTGACTTAATCTTTGAATAAGTTTCCTCAACTACAGAGCAAGGATAATGATAACTAATTCATAGGGTTGTTGTGATAATCAAATGAATAACATTTATAAAGCACTTATCCCAGTGCCTGGCATGTAGCAGACAATAAAGACTCATTCCTTCATTCTGCCTGATAAGGAATTCCATTAACCAAAGCAGCACAACTTTCCCTGCAATTGACAAGTTTAGATTATAACTTAGAGAACTAAGACCTTGAGGGACTTGTCCAGGGACATAAAGCCAGTCTGTATCAGAGGAATGACTTGAATCTATTTTTTTTCCTGACTACAAGACCAGTAAGCTCTCTATCTACTAGACCAGGATGGCCTTTTTAGTGAAACATTCTCTAACTTATTTTTAATAATGTTTATTTTTGATACTTTGCATTCAATAGATGCCAATATCACTCTTTTCCATCTCCCCAATCCCCCATCCTGTAGTTAATGGTCTAATTGTAATATTGGGGAAACAAATGGCAGGCTGAGTCTTGGAATATAGAGCTTCAGTAGAAATAAATGGAATAAGTCTATAAAGGCAGGTGAGTGTAAGATGTGGGGGGGGTATTTTTCTTTCAATTTAATTTTCTTTGTTTTAAATTTACATTTTATGTTTTAAGAAAAATATTTTATCATCATATCCACATCATTAATTAAAAAATAAAAAATAAGAATAAAAGAGTGGCATATATATGTGTGTGTGTGTATACATACATACATACATATATATATATATATATATATATATATATATATATCCCCCAGGAAAAAATTCCCCTTGGGGCAGCTAGATGGCACAGTGAGTAAGAGTGCCAGAATCAGGAGGACCCAGGATCAGTTCTGGCCTTGGAAAATTAGCACCCACACATAAAAATGACTGGCCATGTAACCTTGAGCAAGTTACTTAACCCCAATTGCTTTAAAAAAATCTCCCATTCATCACGTCCCACTGCCCTCCAAAATAAGTCTTATTCTAAAACTGGAGTCTATCACCTCATTGATAGGAGATGTATAGCATGTATCATCATAAATCCTAGTGAATCATGATTGGTTATTGTGTTGATAAAAATCCTCAAGCATTTCAAATTTCTTTGCTTTTACAATGGTGTTATTGTTTAAATTATTCTTCTTTTGTTCACCTCATTCTGAATCACCTCATACAAGTCTTCACAGGTTTCAATGAAACCATCTCTTTCATCATTTCTTATGACACAGCACTATATTCATATATAAAATATTAGATTCATTATCAAAATAATGGGCACAATTTTTAATTCTTTGTTATTACAAAGATTAATTTTGTTTAGATATATATGTTTATATATATGTCATACTATAAAATATATATGTGTATTATATACTATATATGTGTATGTATTATATACTATAAGTATTTTTATTGTTGTTACTGTTCAGTCATTTCAATTGTATAAGATTCCTTATGACGCCATTTGGATTTTTTTTTTTTTGCAAAGACATTGGAGTGGTTTGGAATTTCCTTCTACAACTCATTTTTATAGATGAGGAAATGGAGCAAACAAGGTTAAGAGACTTGCCCAGGGTCACACTGATTTTAAGGCCAGATTTGAATTCAGGAAGATAAGTCTTCGTAATTCCAAGGCCAGTGTTTTATCCACTGTACAACCTAGCTGCCCTGAGTATTTTTGTACATAAATGTATTTGTTTTTCTTTCTTGGTCTCTTTAGGACATAAAACTTAGTAGTAAAATTGCTGGATCAAATCACATGACACTTCAGAGATTTCTGTACCATGGTTCCAAATTGCTTCCCAGAATGGTTGTACTGATACTAATTCACAATTCCACTAACAATGAGTTAATGTTCCTGTTTTCCCACAGCCCTGTTAGTGAGAGTTTCAAATACATATTATCCTAGAGGGAATAGGACAGCAACCAAAATTTCTGTGGCAGTGATGATATAGGCAGACCTTTCTTTACTTCAGGAAAATGGCTTTGATGCCTGAATGGAGGATGTATTGTGGAAGGGAGATTTTGAAAATTGGGAAACCAATGGTCCAGGTTAGAGGTAGTGAGGGTTGGAACCAGTCATAGTAAAGAAGATGAAAGATTAAAAAAATATAGTGAAAGTAAGCAGAACTGTTGAGTGGAATAGAAACAAATCTTTTCTCCCAACTTTATCACTTTAGATATCTGAATAGGCCCCTTTGACTTAGTTTTCTTTTGTAAGCCATATCTCTCATGAAAATAGTGTGGAGAAATCTTTGGAAAAAGAAGAGTAAGGTTGAATAAGGTGGCACATTCCTTTAATCACAGTGAGCTATTCTAATAAGGTGTCCTGACTAATTTCAGCATTAATATGGTGAGCCCTCCAGATTAAAGGGACATGAGGTTACATAATTAGAGGTAAGTAGGGAACCTACATTGGAAAGATATTGGGTCACAATTCCTAAAGCTGATTACTGGTGGGATTGGGCCCCAGGAACAGTCTCTGTGCTTTTAGCCTAGTTGAGATGGAAAGGCAAGGTTTTTTAAGGGAAAGAAAAAAAATAGGAGTAGAAAAAGAGAAAAATATCTTTGGAACTTTAAGGTGATTCCTGTCTTCCAAAATTTTATGCCAACTCTTATTTTCTTAGAATATGACTGTACTGAGTAGTGTTCACCTAGGGAACTCTCATTCAAAAGCTTTCAGTTTAAAATGCAAACAAAGAGTAATTTCCCTTTGGCTTGTGTACAGGAGAGGCAAAGGAAGACATTAGTGTTCAACTAAGCTAGGAATGGCCTCTGTTGGTAGGAAGGCAGAGACTTTTGGTTTGTTCAAACTTCATTACATGGGCTCCAACAGTGCAGCTCTTTCCTATTTGGAACTGGTTCCATTTTATTCCCTGATTTTTTTAAAGAGAGAAATTGGTCAGATCATCTAATATAATGGAAGCATTCACACATTTAAAGATGCTCCCCAGGGGAATGATTGAGAGAGAAAAAAATGACCTTTAGTTCTTGTCCATTCTCTGGAAAGGAAGTGTATACTAAGTTTGGCTTTAGATCATAGGAATCAGCCCCCCTCTAATAGGCATTAGTAGCCAATGAAGCATCATTTATAGACTCATAAATGCAAGGCACAAATTAGATCTCATGCTCACCACCAGCAAATACTCTGGCTCGACTTATTCTCCCAGAGAGTCACACCAAGCCTCTGGTTCAGAGAGAGAGGTACAATTGTTTTCCATTGGAATGCTGGATATTTTATTTTGTGTATTTAAAAGGATTATTCTGAGAAAAGGTACAAATAGGCTTTACTAGGCTGGTAAAAGAGTCCATGATACCCCAAAAGATTAGGAACTCCTGTTTTAATCCAATTCCAAATCATTTTGTCATTGAGGATTCATCCCCTCCCCTTACATTATCTGGAAGGCTTTGCATGCCAAATACTTAGAAAATCTGAAAATCTTAGAATTGGAAAGAACTGTAGCAACCATATGGTTATATGTATGTGCATATGAAAACTTACCAACATACACACATATGTATTATGTATATCCATATATACCTATACACAGATGCATATGTATATGTGAATTTATATGAATTAAATTGAAAATGAAGTTAGATTAATATGTGAATGTGTATGCTACTCACCTTCTATAGTTTAATAGTAATAACTTGACAATTCTGCCCTTTGAGGTCAAGAAGAACAAGTTTAATTCCTTATCCATGTAACCACCATTCAAATACTTGAAGGCAGCTCTTATGCTCCCTCATGAGTTTTCTCCTAGCTAAGCATACCCAGTTCTTTCAACCAATTGTCTTATAGGCAAAATTCCCATTGCTCACACTATCAAGGTCTCCCTCTTTTAGTCCAGCTCCAGTTTCTAAACTTGGCAGAAATCTAAGAATAAAAATCTAATTTGTAACAAAAACAACTAACATTTATATAGTGCTTGAAGGTTTGCAAAATACTTTGCATGCATTAACTCATTTGATCCTTATAATAGCCCTGTAAGAAATACTATTATTATCTCTATTTAATAGAAGGAGAAAATTAAGCTGAGAGATTTAAATAACTTTCCCTAAGCCACACAGCTACTTTATGTCGGAGAGAAGATTTGACTTAATTTTTCTTGATTCCAAATCCAACACTCTATCCTCTGTGCCATTAGTTTCTAAGTAGGGGTCCAACTCTTCTGTCTGCCTCATTGGATTGCTTTCCTTATCCATTTTTCTAGGATTCTCCCCACATTGGGAATAATGATCTACTTATTAGCCTCACTATCAGCATACTCTTCTTGAAATACAAGCTCTAAACTTATATTTTTATGGGAATACTTTACCTGGCAACATCCTTGAGTATCATTCTTTCTCACTATTTTTGCATCTAACCTTTCTGTCTCAAATTAAAGCTGTCAGTAAATTAGCATGAACCATGTCCAGGATTCTTCTGAGACAGGAGACAGGTGGATTGAATACAAGCTCATTAAGCTGATAAATGGCCCAATTTAATGAGCATAATGACAGTTCTTCAGAAGAGAGGATCTGAATTCTGAATCAGGAAGATAAGTGGGTGAGGAAGTTAACAATATTCAGAAGAAAATTCAGTATAGAAAAAGAGAGATCAGTATACTGACACATAAAAAGAATATTCTGATATGCTTGTTCTTCCAATATTTGTCTTAGTTACAAAGGGGAACTTTTCCATGAAAGTCTTTTTTTAAACAAATGCTTTATTAACTTCTGTTTTACATCATTCATTTTGCCCAGGTTTTAAGTTACGATTTTTCCCCTGTTTTTCCCCTACCCACCCTCCCAGAATAGCAGTCCCACAAGATATCACTTCCTCCAATCTGCTCTCTCCCATATCTTCTCCCATACCCCCTTTCACTTTTCCTTTAGGGCATGGTGAGTGTCTGTGCCCCAATGCCTGCACATCTTATCTCCCCATTACAAGCAAAATAGTATTAATAATAATATTTATATATAATTGAAACATTTAATTTTAAGACCTCAAAGTTCAGATCCATTCCCTTCCTCCCTTGTCACCCATTCCCTCTGGGAAGATAAGTAATTCAGTATATGTTGTACATGTCTAGCTATGCAAAACTTTACCATAGTAGATATATTGTAAAAGGCTGATTATAATTCCCTCCTACCCATCCCACCCCCCACCTGGTCCATTCCCTACTTGATCCTGTCCCTCTTCTATAGTGGGTACTTCCAACCTCCCCTCCCCCCAAGGATGCCCTCCCATCCATTATCCCTCCTCTCATCCCCCTTCCCCCTATTCTGCTGCAGGTTGAGATATCCCATTTAGTATGTATGTCATTCTCTCCCTGAACCAAATTCAATGAGAATGTGGTTTTGCCTTTTTTGCCTTCCTATTCTTCCCCTCCCTTGCAGCCACTTCCCCTTGCTTCTTCTACATGAGATAGTTTACCCTACCCTGTCTCTCCCCATCTCCTCTTGCCATTTTCCTCTCTCATCTCATAATTTCACCCCTTGAGTATCCTCCCTTCCCAACAAATTCAACCTATGCCCTCTATCCATATATAACTGTAAACATATATACACACATTCACATATGTATTCATATGACCATACACCCTTCTTCCATTATTTTCATACTGAGAAAGGTTTCATCAGTCACAGTTATTGTTTTTCCATATAGGAATGTAAATAGCTCAACTTTGATAAGTTCCTTTTGATTTCTTTTCCCTGATTACCTTCTCAGGCATCCCTTGCTTCTTGTGTCTGGATGTCAAATTTTCTATTCAACTCTGGTTTTTTCCTCAAGAATGCTTGAAAGTCCTCTATTCCACTGAATGACCATATTTTCCCCTGGAACAAGATACCCAGTTTTGCTGGGTAGTTGATTCTTGGTTTTAATCCCAGGTCTTGTGACCTCTGGAATATAATATTCCATGCCCTTTAATCCCTCAGTGTAGAAGCTGCCAGGTCCTGTGCTATTCTGATTGTACTTCCACAATATTGAAATTGTTTCTTCCTGGCTGCTTGTAGTATTTTTCTCCTTGATCTGGGGATTCTGGAACCTGGCTATAATATTCCTAGGAGTTTTCTTTTTGGGATCTTTTTCAGGAGGTGATATGTGGATTCTTTCAATCTCTATTTCCCCCTCTGGTTCTAAAACATTAGGACAATTTTCCTTGAGAATTTCTTGAAGGATGATTTCTAAGTTCTTTCTTTGATCATGTCTTTCAGGTAGTCCAATAATTTTTAAGTTATCTCTCCTGGTTCTATTTTTCAGGTCAGTGTTTTTTCCCATGAGATATTTCACATTGCCTTCTATTCTTTCATTTGTTTGGTTCTGCTTAACAGCATCTTGATTTCTCATAAAGTCATTAGCTTCCATTTCCTCCAGTCTAACTCTGAAGGAATGAATCTCCTCAGTGAGCTTTTCAGATTCTTTTTCCATCTGGCAAATTCGGGTTTTTAAGGCATTCTTCTCCTCATTGCCTTTTTGAGCCTCCTTTGCCATTTGAGTTAGTCTATTTTTAAGGTGTTATTTTCCTCAGTCAGGCTGTTCACTCTCATTCCATATTTCTCCTGCATCCTTCTCATTTCTCTTTGCAATTTTTCCTCTACTTCTCTTATTTGGTTTTTAAAATCCTTGTTAAGGTCCTCTATGGCCTGTAATTCACTTGTATTTTCATTTGGGGCTTTTGGTGTAGGAGTTCTGACCTCACAGACCTCCTCTTGTTCCATGCTTCGATCCTCTTTGCCCCCAAATTAAGAGTCTAATGTTGCATTTTTCTGTTTAATTTGTTTCCTTTGCCTAGGCATGTTGCCACTTAATTACTTGATTTTTGGGCTTGTTGCCACAGTAGGACTCTGCCACCAGACAGGGGGGCTTCCGTCCCAAATGTTAGGGTCTTCAAAACTTCCAGAATTATCAGTTGGGTGGCCTCTGTAAAGCCTCCACACACTCTGGCAAACTTGATACTCACACCAGACCTCCCCCCAGACTGCAATCCAGATCCAGGGAGGTTAAAGCAAGAGTGATTACCCCCAGAATGATTGCTGGATCTCCCTACAGTTAGTAGCCTAGGAGCTGAAGCTGCAACTGAAGCTGCAAAGTGGCCTCTGTGCTGAGGCTCCTCAGCTGCTTCTTGCCCCCAGGGGAAGAAGCCAATGTGTTCCCCAAATATTGGTTCCAACGTCCATAGGGCACTAACCTCTCACTTTGTCCTAGGTATATCTCTGTTGATAAGTCTGGAATTGCCACAGCTGCTGGTGTTCTGGGGGTCCCGCCAGCTGGCTCAATCATGAATCTTAACTCCAGAACCACAACTTCTCTTCATTAACTACAGTCCAACACTCTCTTTACTTTACCCCCCCCCCCTTTTGTTGTTGCTTTAGTTACTATCAGTTCTATCCAACTCTTCATGAACTCTCTTGGGATTTTTTGGCAAAGATACTGGAGTCGTTTACCTTTTCCTTCTCCAGCTCATTTCACAGATGAGTTTCCTGAAGCAATCAACGTTATGTGACTTGTCCATGGTCACATAGCCAGTAAGTGTCTGAGGCCAAATTTGAACTCAAATCTTTTTAAGTCCAGGCCCAAGTCTCTATTCACTGTTCTACCTAGCTTCCTTCAACCTCTCCCATGTGTAAATTCCCAATTCTCCCACTTCTGAGTTTGGCTTTGGCCCCTCGGAGGACTTAATGCCCACTAAGATCACTATATCATCAGTTTCCCAGGAGACACCAGGAAAATCTCCCAATTTCCAATAATTTAAGTACCATTGGCATGGAAAGAACTACTGATCCAAGTGTGAAATCAAAAATGTGAAGACTATCCTGGGGTAGAAGACTGCTGAGGATCTTTCCATCACTAAACATTGTATCCTATATTCATCATGCCTGTGTCTCACTGGCCAAATGACCTTGTCTCTCTATACCTCAGTTTCCCAATATTTAAAATAAAATAGCATTAGATGATCTCCATGGTTCTGTCCTTTTCTGAATCTATGATGTTATGAATTTCCTCTTTGAAGTGCCTTTCTCTGCTCCTGTGTACATCTATCTCAGAGATAACGTTTCTGATGTATTGTAATAGTGGACAAATGATATTATAGGCTCTTGGGGTCTAGGCTAGGGACAATATTTCTTGTCATATAGTGAACAAGACGGCAGAATTACTTATCAATTACAGTGATAGGAAACATTTAGCTACATTACCATTGAACTAAAACTTTCACTACTCCTAGGATATGGTTTAAACCTTCTGTTTTCCAAGCCTTTATTTATGCATTTTCTTCTACCTAGAATAATCTTTAGCTCCCTTCTCTATCTGTCAAAGGAACCAATGTGGCATGATAAAAGAATACTAGTTTTGATTCAAAACTAGTCAAGGCTTTAGCTTCCCCACCTATAAAGTAAGAGGCTTAGATTTGACAACTAGGGGTCACAGATTTAAAGTTGTAAAGGATTTTAAAGGTTTATTGTCCAATTCCTTCATCTGATTACTGTGGAAACTGGGGGTAAATAGAAGTTGTTACTACCTTAGGGTCATATAGGTGGTAAATAACACTTCTGTTTTTTTTGTTATTTTTTTTTTTTTTTGCTTTTCGGAAGGCAATTGGGGTTGAGTGACTTGCCCAAGGTCACATGACTAGTTTTTGTGTTAAGTGTCTGAGACCAGTTTTGAACTCAGGTTCTCCTGACTCCAGGGCTGGTACTCTATTCACTGCACCACCTAGCCACCCTGTAAATAACACTTCTAAGGTCCCTAAACAGTTTTAAATTCTATGGGAAAAAACTCATGAGACTTTCCCTTAAAATTTCAGTAAAGAAATTATATTTTGCTCTCCTTTGAACTACTATGGCATTGTTTAAATACCTCACATAGAAATCTCCACATTCTACCATGCTGTGTAAATTGTCTCTGCTTCTCACTACTAGATAGGAAACTTTTTGAGTTCAGCAACTGTGTGTTATGTATCCTTGTAACCATAGCATTTAGCATATTTATTATTGTTATTATTATTATTATTTACAATTATTTATTAAGTGTATACTATGTGCCAGGTACTGTCCTAAGAGCAAGAATGAAGAAAGACTAAAACGTGGTCATTGTCCTCAAAGAGTTCACATTCTTGTGAGAGAAATAACATGCAAAAAAAAATCTCTCTCTCTCCCTCTCTCTCTCCACACACACACACACACACACACACACACACACACACACACACACACATATACCCATGTATTTATATATGAGTATTTGTATATATACATATATGTGCATACACATATATGCATTTGCATATTAATATCCCTATAGTGTGAAAAGATGGTCAAAATAGTGTAAATAGAAGGCCCCCAAAAGGACAAAAGAAGGGCACTAGCAGTGAAGGTAAGGAGAGTGGCAAGGTCTCCTGTAGAGAGCAGGATTTGAGGTTAATCTTGAAGGGAACCAGGAAGTATAGGTGAGAAGGAAGACTATTCCATATGTGGAGGACAGTCAGTGAAAAGCATGCAGTTGGGGGATGAAATGTTGTTTTCAAGAAATATCAAAAAGGCCAGGATAGCGGGATCACAGAGAGTGGAGAAACGAGCAATATATAAGAAAACTGGACAAGTTGGATGGAGCAGGTAGTAAATGGCTTGAAAAGTGAAAGGATTCTCTATTTGATTCTGTAGATAATAGAGAACTAATTGAGTTTCTTGACTACAGAGTGAGGAGAGAGATGATAAAGTCAAACTTATGCTTGAGAAAGATCCCTTTTAAAGGATGGACTGAAATAGAGAGACTTATTGCAGGGAGAACAACTACAAAAATGAAAGAACAAAAGAGCATAAATAGGGGTTTTTAATGTTCATTGTGAAAGTCCAGATTTATGATGGTGTAAGGTGATGAGGATCTGTATCAAGGTGATGGCTGTGTGGATGGACAATATGTGAAGAGGTTATCATGGTAGAAATCAGACTTAACAATGGGTGAGGGTGAAAGATGAGTCAAGGTTTGTAAGACTGAGGAGAGAGAAGATTGTGGTTCCCTAGAAAGTAATAGAAAAAGTATTTCCATTGGAAGATGGAAAGGTTTTGGAGAAAAGATATTTAGTCCTGTGTTGGGCATGTTGATTGGAGATGCACACAGAAAATTCAGTTGGTGATGTCCAAAAGGCACTTGGAAGAACAATGAATTGTACTGGCACCCCATAAAGATGGTTTAATGAATGATCATTTGAAATAAAAAGTCATTTTAAAAATCATTTCCCATACTACATATATATTTGGAGCTGTATTCTTCAAAGGACTAACAGCTAAGAGTTACTTTCATGCTCAATATGTATGCCATCACTAAAACCTGGCAAATAAGCCAGACTCAAATTACTGTCTACCTAAAGATTTTAACCATAGAACTCAAATGTTACCAGAAGCTAAGATTTCATTACACATTTAAATGTCTTCTCCTTCTTCCCTTGCTTCACACACTTCAATTATCTCTCTGGTTCTAAAATTTAAATAAATAAATAGAGGAAGTTTGACTTAATACTATGTAATTTAAAATGACTTATTAGAATTAATATTTCTGTTGATCCTGTAACACTGAATTTCCTGTTCTAACTACTTAAACATAATGTCAGAGGCTGAAAGAAGTAAATAAAGGAAGATCATAAAGTTATCTTAAATATGTAGCAATTATAAAATATATGTGTGCATTTGTTATTGATATATGTATGTATATATGTATATGCACACATATATACATATACAAATATATATAGTTGCTATAACACACATATGCACATGTGAGTGTGTATTGCTTGACTACATCTGTTAAGAGGGGAGATCTAATTTTTTATGTGGAGGGGGCTAATTAATGAAAATTAATAGAGATAAAAAAAAAGCAAAAGAGCAGGAGGCAGCTAGGTGGCTCAGTAAATGGAACACTGGCCCTGGAGTCAGGAGGAACTGAGTTCAAATTCAACCTCAGACACATGACACTTATTAGCTGTGTAACCAAGTCACTTAACCCCAATTTCCCTGCCTTCCTTCTTCCAAAAAGACAAAAAAATACTTTAAAAAGCAAAAGAGTATCAAAACAACTTTTTAAAAGAACTATTCAAGGAAAATAAATTTCACAAGGAAATATAAGCAAGATATACTTGTTATTGCTTTGTGGAATTTAATATAATTTTATTAAAAAACAATGTATAGAAAACAAGATTATAGAATATTTAAAAATATCCTCATTTGTTCTTTATATGTGGAAGTTTTTGTTCTTGTGGGGGATTATGGCATGCTTGTGGATAGGAACATATATTAATGTATAATGATTATGTTTGTGGATGCTTAACCCTGGCAGCTGGGTGGTACTGTAGATAGAGCACTGGACCTGGAGTCAGGAAGACTGAGTTCAAATAGGACCTCATATACTAAATAACTATATGACATTGGACAAGTCACTTAACCTCTTTGTCTCCTCCTCTGTAAATTGGAGATAATAATAGTACTAACCACATAGGATTCTTATGATGATCAAATGAAATAATTTTAAAGTGATATATATGCTATTATTATTATTACTATTAAATTCATAATTCAAAAGAAAATTTCACCTTTAAAAGTAAATATTCCTATGCCCAAAAGAGGTCAAATTTATCTTCTAATAACTGTCTTTCAGCATCATAAGTATTCTACCTTAATGCCAGTTTATAGTGAAGAGACTTGAGAGAGTAAGTTTATTTAGATAAACTTATTGTAGGCATGAAAAATGTGAAGATGAGGAGGCTATTGTCTGCAAACAGACTTTCACCTGTGGGATCTTTCTATATGCCATATACATGCCAAAGTGGCAAATTACCCACATCCCGGAAGGTCAATGAGTACATTTATGAATCAAAGTCCTGATTTTACTTCTATTGGGAAGTACAGTTATTTATATGCTTGAGCAAGACCTCTATACCTTGATTAAAAGTACAACTATGAGTTTAGGTTACTGTTACTACCACTCCTATATACTTGCTGAATCCAACCGTCTTGCAACTGTAATGCACTGATAGCATCATGAGATTTTTATTGAAACTGATGAATGGTTAGAATTATAAAAAGGGAGCATATAGAGGAAGCTAGTCAGTGAATTTGGTATTTGTTTTTTCTTTTCCTGTAGGTACTCTTTAAGAGTGTACAATACATATTTCCCACATGGGAAGGCAAAAGTATTTTAGATTGGTTAGCAATACATACATGTATCACAGCTCATGCTTCTGATTGCGAAAACTGGGCTGCCAAGGGAAGTAAAAGTCTATGTCCACAGTAGCTCTGGAAAGCTACATACTAGGCCTAACTTACCACCTACTTTGGAGGTTTACAACACCTAATACTAGTACTCAGATAATATTTTCTTTATGATCCTGCTGTTAAAGTATAATAGCATAGTGAAAAAAGTTGAATATTTTTTTTTTTCATTTTATTAGGGATGCTCACTTTAAGAACTCAACAAATATTTCAATGCCCACTATGTGTAAGGCTTTATGTTCAATTTAGGGGACTTGTGAATCATTATCTTGGCATCCTCTTGAGTAAGGAAATCCCTTCTTGCAATGAAGTCACTATCTTTTCTGTAGCTAATAGTCTCAGAGTTGCGTAGAGGACAGTGAAGATAAGCGACTTGACCAGGATTATAGTTAGTAGGTGTCTAAGGCAGAATTTAAATGTGGGTCTTCCTGATTCAAAAGCTAGCATTCTATCTTTGAAGCAGACAGCTGGATGCCCCTATAGCAATAAGCAAGCTGAAACATATAATAAATGAACAATTATAAACATACAAATTACAAATATAAATGAGCAATTATAAATGAAAGTGCCAAAAAAAAGGTCATCAAAGATGTGTGAATGAAAAAAGTCTGGTCATATGGCAAGGATGAGAGACAACTGATAAACATTCTTGGCACTATAATGGTACCTGAATAATATCATGAAATTGAGAGGAAGGCTCTAAGTACACTGAGTAGGTATCTTGGGAATGGGTTAAGAGAAGACAGAGAGAAGAGTCTCTCAAAATGAAAGATTTGAAGAGATTGCAGAAAACCCCATTGGAAGGAATACTGCTATCAGTAAGACCACAGATCCATCAAAGAATTAACTGTTTATTGCACTCACATAGACTTTGCAGTCTCTTAAGTGGAAAACTACATAATATGAACATAATAAATGTGGGAGCGAGATGCTATGCAAAGTTACTGGAAGAAAAAAGTCACCTGCAGTATACCAAGTGTTAGACTTGCAGTCAGGATGACCTGAGTTCAAATCCTGCCTTACACACTAATCTTAACTGGGTTACCTTAAGCAAGTTACTTAACCTATCTTAGCTCAACTTTCTTATCTGTAAAATGGGGATGATAATAGCACCTATCTGCCAGGATTGTTGTGATATTCAAATGAGATAGTATGTGTAAAGGGGTTTGCAAACCTTGAAACACTGCATGTAAATTTTAACTATTATTAACTGTTGTGGGTAGGGAAGGGCTTAAGAAAGTCTTCTAGGAGGAGGTGGCATTTGTTTTGGGCCCTAAAGGATGGCTAGGAATTCAATAATTTAATTGAATTGAGATAAAGATTGTACTACAGGCTAGGTAACAGGATGTGAGCAAAAACAAGAAAGTGTAGGGCAAGTGTAGTAGTGACAGTACAGTTTGTCTAGGACATAGACTAGATGGGAGATGAATTTAGATCAGGAAGAATTAGGGTGACAAGGGCTGAGAAAAGCAAACAAAGATATCTCATTTTTTCCATTATGTAATAGGGGAACACTGAAAGATTTTGAGATATTGTTTTCAATCCCTCCCCATAGACAAGAATTTCAATTATTCCTCAGGAATTTTTGATGGATTACTTGGAGCTTCCAAGATAGAATCATGGAATCATAAAGATGGAAGAATGGCAAAGTACATCTAGTATAATTGCTACTTAGAATATAAATTTGCCAAAAAGATTCCCTGACAAATGGCTACCCAGATTTTACTTAAAGATCTTCAAGGACAAGGTCATTCTGAGGATCAAATAAGATCGTGTATTGAATGTTTTTACAATGATAAATTGTCATAAAGTAGTATTAGTGGGTAAAAGCAAAACCAGTTATATAGAAATGTTGGTGGGAATGAAAGGAGGCAGTATGAGGATCATTGATTTAGATCTGAAAGGAATCTTATAGGTATTTATTCCAAATTCCTCATTTTACAGGTGAGAAACAGGTAAGAAGTTACCTGATTTGTTCAAGGTCATATATATAGTAAATAGAAGAAGGGAGAATAGAATTCAGATGATCTCACTCCAAATCCAAATACTTTCTACTGTACCATACTGCATTGCAATAGTAGAAGACTTGGGAGTTTGGTGATCATGGAGGTTGGATTTCTACTTCTAAGACTTACAAGTTGCATGAATGTAGTTGACACTAACTTTCTTTGAAACTCAGTTTCTCTAACTAAAATAGACTGTAATGACTTATAAAGCCTACCTCACTGGAATGCTGTGAGGATCAAATGAGAGAATGTGTAAAAAATGTTGCTCAAATCTAAAAATCATCAAAATTGCAGCTGTATTCCTATGTCTATAATTTGATGTGAATGCCTATCACAGTAATATTACTAGCTGTATTTTGTCCCAATCTGACATTTCTGTACTATAAAGATAGATTGCCATCTCAGGGAGAGTTTTAGAGGAAAGACTAAGCAAAGGTCCAGAGATTGAGCAATAGAATGAATTTTAGAGATTTTCAAGTCCAACTACTACATTTTACAGATCAAAAAACAGCTGCAGAGAGGCTAAGTGATTTTTCCAAGGTCATATTTGTAATAAGTGAATCAGGATAGAAACTCAACCCCTTTGATTCCACATCCAGCATTCTTAGCACTTCAACAGATCATGTGAATATCATCTGGGCAATTACATGACTGTATGCCTCCCCATAGTCCTAGTGGATTTATCCTTGGCCATTTTGTAATGGATTTTCCAAGAGTGTCATATTAAGAAAAATAACTGGATATTCAAATTTACAGTGCTGATTACTAAACTGATTATTTAGATTCCACCTGCATTTTCTGAGGATCTTTTAGAATGCCGTTAATTTTTGAACAATTATTATTTAAACATTATTCATTGCAAGAGTCACCAGGTTTAGACAATAGTCTTTTGAATAAATAGAATAGGATCATGGTGTAATGGTGGGACAAATAAATGGCACAGTAGATAGATCCCCCAACCTGGAGTCAGGAAAACCTAAGTTCAAATCTAGCCTGCTTCCTCATCTAGAAAATGAACTGGAGAAGGAAATGGAAAACCACTCCAATATCTTTGCCAAGAAAATTCCAAATGGGGCCATTAAGAGTCAGACATGACTGAAACAACTGAACAATAACATGATGTAATAGATTGAAAACCTGACAACAGAAGGATAACTGGGGTTACAGTGCTAGTTTTGAAACCTAATGGCTACATGTGTGATTCTGGATAACTCATTTAGCATCCCAATGCCTCCAGACAATTTTATAAACTAAGAACTTACAAAATAGTTGCTGATCTGTACTGGTAAAGGGAGTTTTATTAGCAGAGAGCTCCCTAACCCAATGGAAAAAAATATACACCTAAAGAAAAATGCCTTTACGTAAATAAATTGAATAAGTAATATTTGTACTATCTCTACATAATAAATGGCATTTCTTAAAACAACCCTGTGAGCTAAGCATTACAGGTGTATTTGTTTGTTTTAATCCAGGTTTCAGATGAATTAACTATGGTTCAGAGAGTTTAAGGGACCCATGCATGGCCATGTCATATAAGGAGCAGCATTTAGACACATCTTTCTTGCCTACACTTCTGATGTTCTTATAACTACACAATACTGCCATATCAATGACCTACAGACAGAAGAAAGTAAAATACATACATATATATATATATATATATATATATATATCTGTAACAGACAAGTATGAAAGGAAACAAATCTGTGTTTGTTTCAAAGTGTCAGAAAATTTTTAATTATGCAGCTAATATAACGTTGAATAGAAAGGGGGCTAAGTAAGAGCTCCGCTTCCCTCTTTGATGAATAGAAATCACATTTGCTGGGAGAACTAGAAATCCTTACTTTTCACTGATAGGGCTCTTCCTGGGGAACTATTGTAGCAACAAGAAGAGATGGCTTCCCAACACATGGGCCAGCTCCTCAGAGCTAGTGTTGGTTTCTATTGATGGAGTCAAAGGCTGAAACTACAGCTGCAAAAACAGAATAGAAATATTTAATAGGACACTGTGGCCTATTGGGCTAAACAATAGAATTTATAGTCCCTTTCTGAAGCCTGCTCATTTAGAACAGATAATAACACTGGCTTTGTCCCAGGCTTCTAGTTTGTTCAATAGATATTTACCATATAATTTTGAAGCTTCATCTAAGAAATTATTTGGATGATAGATACCTGAGTTATATTTATTACCTTTCAAAATATGAAGGAGATGATACTTAATTTTCATCCAGTACACAAAGCCCCTGTGCTTGAAACCCAAAATTAGTGGTATTCATCATAGACTTGCTTAAATCCTATTAAGAATGACTTCTACTAGACTAACCTCCTTTTCTTGCTTGACAGGGTGAATGGACTGGCAGATCAGACTTAGATTAACTAGATTTTGGTGGGGTTCTTGATGAAAAGCCTAACAATATACTTGGAGACAAGATGAAGAGAGGAAGAGTGGACAGCAGTATAGCTAAGTGTTTTCAAAAATGACAATTGAACACAATGACTAATGGATTAATGCCAGCCTGGAAGGACATCTCTAGTGGAGTGATCAACACTTTGAAATCAGTACTTGGCCCTGTGTTGTGCAACAGCTTTATCAAAAATTAGATGAACTCATACACGATGTGGTTATTAATATAATTGATAGAATATAAGCCTCTTGAAAGCAGGGACTATACCATTTCTGTCCTTGTATACTTAGTCCCTGGAACATCATAGTTGCTTAATTCATCCTTGTTTATTGATTGAATAAAATTATGGATAACACCAGGCTGAGAAAGGCAGATGACAAATGTGACAGAATCAAGATTCCAAAAGATTTGGCATAGGTCCCCTAGAAACAATAACCTTGCACAAAGTAAGCACTTCATAAATGTTTGTTGCATTGAATTGATTAACAGGATAGAAAGATGATGTGTCTGATTTCATAAGTTAATGGTTAACAGTGATAAAGGGAAAGTCTTACAATTAGTTTCAAAAATCAACTGCAGAAATAGAGAATGTTGAAGTTAGGCTATGGTAACATTACTGCAGGATGAGGATCAATCAAGAGCTTTATTTGCTCTATCATTAATATTAGTCAAGAGAGAGACATGATGGCTAAGAAAGCTATTTTGGTGTTTGGCTACATTATAATGTAGTGCCTACGACAAGGTAGGGGATAGTCCCAATGTGTTCTGTCCACATCAAACCACATTTGGAATTCTGTGTTTGGTTCTGGGAATAATATTTTTGAAAGGACATTACCAACCCATAGCACAATGAAAGGGAAGGAAACTGGAATAAGACATGTCAAAAGTACACTGTGCAAAGATTTGTTTAAAGAATTGGGGGTGTTTAGCCTGTACCAGAGAAATCTTGAGGAGAAGCATGATAGCTGTTTTCAAGCATCTAAGTGCTGTTCTAATGAAGAAAGATTGGATTTATTTTACTTGGCCCCAGAAGGCAGAAGTAGGAACAATGAATAGAAATTACTGAGAAATATATTTAGGCAAAATAAAAAGGGGGCAGCTACATGGCACAGTGAACAGAGCAGTGGCCCTGGAGTTAGGAGGACCAGAGCTAAAATCTGGACTCAGACACTTGACACACTTCCTAGCTGGGTGAAGCTGGGTGAGTCACTTAACCCCAATTGTCTTGCCTTCCCCCACTCCAAAAAAATGTAAAAAAAAAAAGAAAAGAAAAGAAAAGAAAAGAAAAGAAACAACAATAATAAATCCTCAGTGATTAGAGCTGTCCAAGATTTGAAAAGTACTAAAGGGCTTCTAGTCAATTCTGAATGATCACTTGTAGACATTATATGATGGATTTCTAGTCAGGTAGATACTATAATAGATGGCTCCTTCAAGCTCAGAAATCTCTAATTCAAGAGAAAATGTCTGAGAGCAATGTATCAGTCCTGATGCCTTGTCTTGAGAAAGATTCAGAGGGAACTTTAATTTCACCTACTCCCCAGAATCTCTCGAGGGGTAAATGTTTTGTCAATAGAAATAGTTCACTTGATAGCCCCAGAGAATCCATCTCCATGTTGGTTATTGTGTGTCAGTCCCTTGTAGGGATTTTTGCATCATTTAATGCAGCTCTAGGTTCATTTAAGTCAGATGATATGAGCTTCCAGAATTTTTATTCCTTTCTCATATGTCCTGTCCTTACCTGTGGAATTGTTATTTACTGAATTATTTTTTCCCTGCTTCAAAAGTACCTAACGATACAAACCTAGATAGTTGTGTATACCCTGGAATTCCTTTCTCCCCCCAAACCTTAAATGATCTAGTACTCTCAGCCCTTGTGGAGGGTACTTCTGTTTTGTTATAGCAACATTCCTCATTAAACTCTCTTCTCAAAGGAACTGGAGGCAAAATTGGTTGTTTATTTGGAATAATGCTAGTCTTTGAAACTGGGGGTTGGACCAATATATGGAGATTAGCCACAATATTTTTTTGCTTTTTAAAAAATTTTTGTCTTTATTAATTTGTTTGTTTACTTTTAGTTTACAAGATTCAATTCCATAATTCCTTGAGTTTCAAATTTTCTTTCCCTCCCTTCCCTCCCCCTCCCCACCATGATAGCATACAATCCAGTATAGGATCTGCAAATACTTTCTCATTAGACATTATTCAGGTTACAAAGGCAGATTGTACTAGATGGAATGAAAAATGATAAAGAGGAAATAAAGCCAAACAATAAAAAGAAAGAGATCAAGTAGTTTGCTACAATCAGGATTCAAACTCAGTTCTTTCTAGTTCTTTCTCTGGATGTAGACATCTCTCTCCATCACGAGTCTTTTGGGATTGACTTATATCACTGCATTGCTGAGAAGAGTCCAGTCTGTCATAGTTGGTCATCACATATATGTTGTGTCTGTGATTGTATACAAATGTCTCCTGGTTCTACTCTTCTCACTCAGCATTAGTTTGTATAAGCCTCTCAAGGTAAATATGAAGTCCATCTACTCTTTGTTTCTTATAGCACAATAGTATTCCATTACATGCATATACCACAACTTGTTCAGCCACTCCCCAACTGATGGGCACCCCCTTAATTTCCACACAATTTATTTTTTTCATTCCAAGAAAGTTTCCATCTGCAATCCAGGTCTTCATAATAGTTTCATAATATCACCCCACCCCACACTGCAACAATTATTTATTTGATATTGTGTCCTAAGAACGCACATTTACAAACTAATTTTAATAGAAATATATCTGGGTTGCTAGAAGTATAACAATATATGCCAAAGACAAATATATATCCACATAAGTATGAATTCCAAATTGCTTAGAAGGGTATTTAGATACTCTATAAGTTGCCACCGTCTATTCTTCCATCCTTAACTTCTACAATTCCCTAGATAAACACTTTCCCATTTAGGAAGATTGTTGTTGTTCTATTTTCTTTATTTTGAGGGGATTTTTGTCCTTTCATTATAAACCTTGATTTGCCTCTTTCAAATTTCTACATTTTTGTTAGTTCCAACCTTTAGGACCTCAAACAATAAATCTATTCCCTCTGTTAGATTATAACTCTTTAAAATACATGAAAACAACTGTCATGCCTTCTTCCCACCCCCAGTCCTTCAAGTTCTCATCAGGCTAAACTGAAGTCTCTTCAGTGATCCTGCTATGGAGTGAACCTGAGGTCATAGAGAGAACTACAATCAGGTAATAACAAGGAAGGGATTTGGAGCACTGGGAGCAGATTGGGGAACATTGGAATGCCAGTCACCTGTCATATAGAATTTTAACATTTGAAGAAACCTCAGAGGTCATCTTGTCAAATTTATGGCAGAAAATAAATTCCCTTTACACCACACTTGAAATGTGGTTATCCATTCTTTACATGAGGACTGAAGGGGATAAGGAATGTGCTATCTTTCAAGGTCACCTATTTCATTTTGGACAGCTCTAACTTTTAGAAATCCTTTCCTATCTCTGAGGCAAGGTTTATGTCTCTAATTTATGCCTACAAAGAGAACACATTAAATGTATATTTAACATTATAGTCTCTCAAACACATCTCTCACATATCTATTACATCTTCTCTAGGTAAAACATTCTCACTCATGTTGTTTCTGCTGCTCAAATACCCTCCTCTCCCTGTGACTCTCCTATCTTCCTTTAACACTAAATCAGCCAGTTGATTGACCATATGCCACAGAGCTCTAAACTTTTCCTCTAGGGGAATTAAAACACAAGTGGCAGAGCTTTCATGTTTCCCTGCAAATACATACAAATGACACCTCAATCTTTAATAATATAATTTACCTCAAAGGTCAACATGGAATTATCAGCTGGAGAAAGGGAAGAGCCTCCAAAATGAAATGAATTTATCATATCTATATATAATGCTTCTGATTGAAAAAAAGAATCTAACACATTCATGGATTTTGACACCCATGAACAGATCCCCAATTATTCTGCCCTAGTAATACTTCTGTACATTAGAATACACACACATTCATGCACATATTTACATGTGTATGTATGTATATACTGGGGGGGGTATGTGTGTATACTCCAGTGCTCAGATGGGGCAACTGGAGCTTTGCCCAAGGGTGGCAAAATCCATGACATGTGCTTCTTCCCCATAGTGGTTCATAAGCATTTTCTATTCACATAATGGTGTTCTACCAGCCTACATAGTATGATGCTAACTTTATCAGTCACCTATCCTTCCATGAAGGTGTCATGGAATCAGTCCTCTTTGGAGGACTGACCACTTACCCACCTACACATGCTGGTGTGACTATACCTGTGGTTATAATGTTCTCTGGACCAACATGGTTCCCTCCATACTGCTAAATTGTTTCTATTTTAGGTAGGAATATTCCTAGTTATAGCTCTGCGAATGGCTCATTGTGGCATGAAGGTGGATTCCCAAAGGCTTTGCTAATAGAATATCAGGCAGGTCATAACAACTAGAAAAGGCGTTAAGTATGATTCTTACAGGATGTCTACTTTCTTCAAATCAAGTAGAGTAGCCAAACTTGTAGAGAGAGAAACACAACAAGATTAGTTATAGATTGATGAATGTTTCATCAATGGTAATTCCTGAAGAACACCTACAAGTCATAACTAGGTTCAATCCACACTGGTCCAAGGGTTGGGGGAAAACATATTCAATGAAATCATAGATCATTTATGTACAAATATAAGAACCATATTATCATGTGTGAAGGAGTGGAAAAGAGAAGGAAATGGATAGGGAGAGAGGGAGAGAGAGAGGAAGGGAGAGCAGGAAGGGGAGGAGGTTATTCCTGGGAAAAATCAGTTTCTGTCCAACCCTGAAAATGTGCTGATGCTTTATTTTGTCATGAAGATGACTCCAGGATTCTTAAAAGCTAGGCCAGTCTGAGAGAACATCACAGTCCAGCATGGGCCATGCTGATACAGACAGGGTGGAGCAGACCTCAGAGAGACTGAATTACTGGAAGTTCTGGTGGTTTCGAGACTTCTGAACCTACAAATGCCAAAAACAAATTAGAAGGTCTAAAGCTTTATTTGCCCTGGGTAGGATAGGAATGTGAGTGCAGTCTGGCCCCAGCCTCAGGGCAGTGGCAGCACTGGTAGTCCTGTATGCTTCCAGAACTCCACAGACAGGGGCCAGGGGAATCAAGTGGCTGATATTAGGGGGATTGCAGGGATCTCTTTGCTGGTGCAGAGGCAGAATTCTCTTGCTTTGTCACTGCTTGCATCTGGGTCACAGTCACAGCCCACAGTCACAGTGGCAGTCCTGGGGCAAGGAGGAAAGCTGGCATGGTGGAGGTGCTTATGTCTGGAGCATACTTCAGGAGAGTAAATCACCAGCAGCTGTAGTGGTTTCCAAACTTCTCAATCCACAAATGCCAAACCCAAAGTAAAAGGTCAGTGCAGAACTTTGTTGGAATGGGAGGAGTGTGATCTGGCTGCTACACCCAGGGTGAGAAGGAGAGGAGGTACAATGGCTGCAGCCACTGCCATGTAGCTTCTTCTGTAGCTCCTGGCTGCAGATTGTAGAGGGTCAAGTGACCATTCAGAGGGTAATTGATCTTGCTTTGACCTGCTTGGATCTTGGGTGGTGATCCTGGGGTGTGTGACCAGTGAACCAGAGTATGTGGTGCCTGTAGAGAGGGTGCCCATCTAATAGCTCAGGCAGCTGCAAAAGCCCCAATGATTTGGGACTTTGCTTTCTCCATTCTATGGCGAAGAGCTCAAATGTCAAGTAATTGGCTGCCAAAATGAGCAAGTAATGGAAGCACAAACAGACGACAGAATCCTTTTGGGGGTCAAAAAGGATCAAGGCATGGAGAGAGGAAGACATTGAAATCAGAACTCCTGCATCAAAAGCCTCCAAGAAAATTATGAATTGGTTCCAGGCCATGGAGGAGCTCAAGAAGAATTTTGAAAATCAAGTGAGAGAAGTGGAGGAAAAAATGGGAAAAGAAATTCTAGTGATGCAAGAAAATTATGAAAAGTGAGTCAATAGCCTGCTAAAGGAGACCCAAAAATACACTGAAGAAAATAACACCTTAAAAAATGGCAAAAGAGGACCAAAAAGCCAATGAAGAGAAGAATGCTTTAAAAAGCTGAATTTGCCAGATGGAAAAGGAATTTCAAAAACTCATTGAAGAGATTAACCCCTTTAAAATTAGATTGGAGCAACTGGAAGTTAATGGCTTTATGAGAAATCAAGATACAATAAAACAGATCCAAACAAATGAAAAAAAAAATAGAAGGCAATGTGAAATATCTAATTGGAAAAACTACTGACCTGGAAAATAGATCCAGGAGAGAAAATTTAAACATTATTGGTCTACGTGAAAGTCATGACCAAAAAAAGAGTCTACACACCATCTTTCAAAAAACTGTCAAGCAAAATTGCCCTGATATTTTATAACCAGAAGGCAAAATAGAAATTGAAAAAATTCACCAATCACCTCTTGAAAAAGATCCCAAAAAGAAAACTCCTAGGAATATTATAGCCAAATTCCAGAGTTTTCATGTTAAGGAGAAAATTCTGCAAGAAGTCAGGAAGAAACAATTTGAGTATTGTAGAAACACAATCAGGATAACACAAGACCTAGCAGCTTCTACATTAAAGATTCAAAGAGGTTGGAATATAATATTCCAGAGGTCAAAGGAGCTAGGACTAAAACCAAGAATCACCTACCCAGAAAAACTTACGATAATGCTACAGGGAAAAAATATCTCCACTCAATGAAATAGAGGACTTTCAAGCATTCTTTTTTTTTTTTTTAAGCAATTGGGGTTAAGTAACTTGCTCAAGGTTACACGGCTAGTCATTATTTATGCATGGGTGCTCATTTTCTGAGGCCGGATTTGATCTCGGGTCATCCCAACTCCGAGGCCAGCGCTCTTACTCACTGCGCCACCTAGCCGCCCCTTTTAGGGCAATTGGGGTTAAGTAACTTGCCCAAGGTTACATAGCTAGGTTTTTGGTTGTGTGGATTAAGTGTCTGAGGCCGGATCCGAACTCAGGTCCTTCTGACTCCAGGACTGGCGCTCTACTCACTGCGCCACCTAGCCACCCTACTTTCAAGCATTCTTCTGGGAGTTTTCTTTTTAGGATCTTTTTCAGGAGGTGATCAGTGGATTCTTTCAACCTCTATTTTGCCCTCTGGATCTAAAACATCAGGGCAGTTTTCCTTGAGAATTTCTTGAAGGGTGATTTCTAGGTTCTTTCTTTGATCATGGCTTTCAGGTAGTCCAATAATTTTTAAATTGTCTCTCCTGGATCTATTTTCCAGGTCAGTGGTTTTTCCCATGAGATATTTCACATTGCCTTCTAATCTTTCGTTTGTTTGGATCTGCTTAACAGCACCTTGATTTCTCATAAAGTTACTAGCTTCCATTTGCTCCAGTCTAACTCTGAAGGAATGAATCTCCTCAGTGAACTTTTGAGATTCTTTTTCCATCTGGCAAATTCAACTTTTTAAGGCATTCTTCTCCTCAATGCCCTTTTGGCCCTCCTTTGCCATTTGAGCTAGTCTATTTTTTAAGGTGTTGTTTTCCTCAGTCAGGCTGTTGACCCTCATTTCATACTTTTCCTGCATCCTTCTCATTTGTCTTTCTAATTTTTCCTCCACTTCTCTTATTTGATTTTTAAAGTCCTTCTTAAGGTCCTCTATGGCCTGCAACCCACTCATGTTTTCCCTGGGGCTTTTGGAGCAGGATTTCTGACCTCACAGTCCTTTTCCCGCTCTATGCCCCCAAAATAGGAGTCTAGGGTTGCATTTTTCTGTTTCCTTTGCCTTGGCATGTTGCCACTTAATTACTTGACTTTTGGGCTTGTTGCCACACTATGGCTTTAAGGCCAGATAGAGGAATTTTCGTCCCGAACGTGTGGGGGCAACTTCCGTTTCTGGCAAGCTGTAAACCCACCCACAACTTCCACTCTAGATCACAATCCAGATCCAGGGAGGTTAAAGCAAGAGCGATTACCCCCCAAGACTGATCGCTGGATCTCCCCACGATTTGTAGGCTGGGAGCCGGAAATGCCTCTGAAAACTACACAGTGGCGTCTCCTCAGCAGCTTCTAGCCCCCAGGGGAGGGAGCTGACGCATTCCCCAAATACAGGTCCCAAAGTCCATAGGACACTAACCTCTTACTTTGTCCTAGGCAAGTCTATGTTGATAATTCTGGCGTCTCCACAGTTCCTGGTGTTCTGGGGTTCCTCCAGCCGGCTGCTGGCTCGGCTCCTGCGCTCTGCGAGCTGCCGGCTCCCAGACCACTGCGCTGGTCCTTCCTGCAGGGTGCTGGGCTGTCCTCAGCGGGAGGTTAGCTTCTCTGTGTCGTTCTGTGGGTGCTGGGGCTCTAGAAGATTTTCAGAGTCCTTTTCTACATAGTTTGTGGAGAATCTGGGGGCAGAGAGGCTTGGACGAGCTGTTTCTACTCCGCCATCTTGGCTCCGCCCCCACTTTCAAGCATTCTTGATGAAAAAAACCTGAGATGAAGAGAAAAATTGACTTTCAAATACAAGAAGCAAGAGAAGCATGAGATGTTAAACAGGAAAAAGAAATCATAAGGAACTTATTAAAGTTGAACTATTTACATTCCTACATGGAAAAATTATAATCTTAACTCATAAGATTTTCTCAATTTGAGGATAGCTGAAGGGAATATATATGTGTGTATGTATGTATGCATAGGAGTTTGTATATGTATATAAATATATATGTGAGTGTGGGCATTTGTATGATCATGTATATATAGACAGAGGGCACAGGATAAGTTGAATATGAAGGGGTGATATCAAAAAAAAAATTAAGACGTGAGAGAGGAATTTATTGGGAGAAGAAGAAAGGGAGTGATAGATTAGAGTAAATTATCTCATATAAAAGAGGCAAGAGAAAACTGTTACAATGGAGGAAGAGCAGGAAGGTGAAAGGGAATGGGACAACATTATTCTCATTGAATTTGGCTTTAGGAGGGAATAACAGAGACACTCAATTGGGCATCTTACCCTACAGGAAAATGCGGGGTGGGGGGGGGAACAGATGAGAGTAGGGTGATAGAACAGAGGGCAGATTCGGGGAGAGGGTAGTTAGAAGCAAACATTTTTGAAAAGGGATAAGGTCAAAGGAGAAAATAGAATAAGTGGGGGCCAGGATAGTATGGAGGGAAATATAGCTAGTCTTTCACAATTTAACTACTATATAAATGATTTGGGTAACTACACATGTACAATCTATATTGAATTGCTTATCTTCCAGTGGGGGTGGGTGAGGAGGGAAGAAGGGAAACATATCTGGAACTCAAAGTTTTAAAAACAAATGTTTAAAAATTGTTTTTTACATGCAACTGGGAAATAAGCTATGCAGGTGCTGGGGTCTACAAACCCATCTTGCCCTACTAGAAAGTTAGGGTGGTAAAGGGGGAGGATATAAGAGAGAACAAATTGGGGGAAAGGGTATTCAGTGGGCTTGCTATTTTGGAGTGAGGGTGGGGGAAAGATGGGGAGAGAAAAACTGTAACTTAGAATCTTGTAAAAGTGAATGTTGACAACTAAAAATAAATTAACTAATTAAAAAAAAAGATTAGTTAAAGGGGGGAATCTTTGCATCAAGTTTGAGTGACAAAGGTTTCATTTTCAAATTATAAGAATGAAAATAATGATCATTCACCAATAGATTAATGCTCAGAGGATATGAACAGGTAGTTCTCAGAGCAAGGAAGCTAGACAGTCATGTTTAAAAGTCTCCATACTGGAAAAATTACAGGTTGTTAAAACATATAAGTATTAGTATCTCTCTCTTCCCACTGCTGTCACACTTGGATCAGATCTTACTATGTCCTATCTGAACTAAAATAATATCTTCCTACCAATTATTCCTACCTCCATGTACCACTTCATTCCATACTTCTGCTATTTGCCATACTTATTTTTTAATATCAGCTTCCCATGCCATTCCTCTATTTAAAAAAAAAAAACATTTTAATTGTCCACAAATTAATGCTCAAATTCCTTAGTCTGACATTCAAGGCACTCCACAATTTGTAATATTTCATTCATTCCTTCTCTACCCTCTCCAGCCTTATTTTATACAACTTCCATCTATATATTCTAGTTCCAGACAAATTAGAGAATTCTGCATCTTGTATATACCCACATTCATCTCCATACCAGCATTCACAACAGTCTCTTTCTTTGGTACACCTGCCTTACCTGTCTTCTCATATTAAACTCACATATTACACCATATAGGATGGTTTCCTTCATTGGCTTACCTACTAATCTCTTCTCCCCTTTCCCATATTATCATTCCTCTCATGCATTTAGGTTATTAATGTATATATCATATAGTCCTACTAATGTGAAGTCTATGGAAGGTGGGATTGTATCTTATCTAAACTTTGTAGCTCCTTCAGACTTTTGTATGCACTTCTACACTCAGAAGGTATTTGATAAATGTTGGATTAAATTAGTGTTTTCATTAAGTTGCTGGTTCTTGGGGCGGCTGGGTGGCACAGTGAGTTAGAGCACTGGCCCTGGAGTCGGGAGGACCCAGGATCAGTTCCAGCCTCAGAAAATTAGCACCCACACATAAATAAATAACTAGCCGTGTGACCTTGAGCAAGTTACCCCCTATTGCTTTAAAAAAGAAAAAGATGTTGGTTCTTTACAATAACCTCTGAAGAAAATGGAATTCCAAACAATGGTACCTCTGGCAAAAAAACAACAACAACAACAACAATAACAAAAAACAACTTTATTACACCAAGAGATTTGTATGAAATGGGAAAATGAGGGAATTAGGTGAACAATAGGTCATAAAGGTAGCCACAGTTATGACTATGTAAAGTGAAATAATACCAGCTATCCATGACAATTCAGGCTGAAATTTCAGAATCATGAACGAATTTGAGCTTATTCCACATCTAACTTCAGAGAAATAATACTAGGTGAATTATAAAGGGATCATTTAATCTACTCTGGGAAGAAGACCAGAATTAGTTTTTTTTTTAAACAGTTAAGAATTAAAGAGTAAGGAACTAAATAGTACCTTAGATTTTATTTTCCTTAAAAACTTGCTAAAATATAACAAATTTTGTAGCGTTAAGTGAAGTTATCTTAATAAAGAACTGCATTTTTAATTTTAAAAAGAGGTGGCACTGGATATTTTTATAACTGACATCTGCATCTCAGGGGAATAAGTCTGGTAAGGCATAACCCTATTGTTATTTTAGTGCAGTTCATAATAATTTCAGGTTCAGTTTTCTTGAGAGATGAAAGCTCTTGAAAGTTGAATTTTTCATTGTAATCAAATATAAGCCAAAATGCTGAGCTATGATAACCACTCATAAATCTTGAACTTCCATGGACACTTTTTGTTTCAGAAACCACCTTCTGTTTTTTTTATCTTGATGTCAACAATAATGTAAAAATTCAAATAAATTTCCATTTTATCCTGAAACTGTTACAGGTGCCCTAAGGGTTGACTGTTCTTGTTGAAATGAACCATAAATTTTCATTCCAGAATTTAGTAAATTGATTATTCAGAAACGTTTTAAATAATACTATTGAAAAGCAACATGTTGCTGTTATTTAAGGTGTTGGAATGAAATAATGTATTCTCTCCCAGGACAAGAAATGTGTTTAATTATTCTGATAGTCAAGGAAAAATATAATTCATAAAGAATGCCATTTTTTCTTTGTAGTACGCCAATAGGAAAAACCATCCTAATTCCATAGAAATACTGAGCCAAGTAGAAATAACTTCATGTGTCACAAGTTTCTTCTTGTGATTGTGGTTTTTTTTTTACATTGGCAATTGTAGGATACTTCCACTGTAGAAATCACATGAGCAAAACCTTTATTAAACAGAAATAACATAATGAAATCATTGAGTTTCAGGACTGGAATATCCTAGCAATAACTAGTCTGAATCCATGTTTACTTGTGAAAATAGGTAAAAAAAAAAACTCAGAAATTAATATATGGAACAAATCCCTTGAACAGTCCCTTCAAATTATACTTTATTATAAATATATTTATACATATATATACATATATATATATAAAACCACAATTAGCTATATTTTTTCTTTCTTTGTAAAATGTCACATACAAAATTCCACAGAAGCACAGTAGGTAAATCTCTGAGTCAAGAAAGCAAAGTCCAAATCTTGCCTGGGATACAGACTAGCTATTTGATGTTGGTCAACTCACTTAAGCTTTCTGTGCTTCAGGCAATAACATAGTACTTCACTAAGTCATAGACAGGCTTTGATCTGCCTTTGCAGAGAGAATTCAAGCACTAGAAGTTTTCCCTACTGAAGAAATCAGTAATCCTTTATGTATTTGTATATACATAATTTTTTTGTATATACATAAACATATATTATTAGCCTTTGACAATTCTCTGCCACTATACTCTAAGTTCAGATAATACATGATGCACACACAAACACAAGGCTATTGCTTTCACCTCTAATGTTATATTGGCCTTATATTGCAAGAGTTTCTTGTAATATGATGTAAAAATCAACTTATCTTTGAGAAAGATGCTGAAAGTGTCATCAGTGATGCAGTGGTCATTGATCTTTTGACAGAGTCATCACAGCCCAATTTCTTTGATATTCTTTGTGTCTTAGACCTCAGCAGCCTGGCTTACAAGACTTTTGCAAAGAACATCCAAAGCACTGATCAAATACAATGACACAGGAAAAATTCAATATTGGGAAACAGGAAAAGACATCTTATAGTCATGCTGCTCCAGTATAAAGTAGTCCTACCTGTCTCCTCTTCCCACTTCTCATATGATAAAGTGTTTCATAAATAGTATCATGATGGATAATCTCTATCCATGGTAGCAAAATCCTTACTTCTTCCACTTTTTATGAGCTGATATCTGTAGTTTGGAAAAAATATTAGAGTCCTCATGAGGGTTATTTGTGACAGCTTCTACTTTAAACGTTGCCACAACTCAATTACCTGAAAAAAGCATGCAAAGAAAAGAATAGGGTCTACTATGGAGTCTTGGTACATACCTACAAATAGTATGTATAATATAGATGATGATCAAGCAAAGAAGATGGAGGGGAGGTGACATAGGTAGGATCCTGAAGCAGCAGGGGAAGGCAGTGTCATCATTAAAAAAAGAGAAAGAGAAAGTATCCACAAGAAAAAGGTGGTCAACTGTGTGATGGGTTCTAGAAAGGTCAAGAAACAAGAGTATTTGGGAAAAAAAATCATTAACTTAGGGGATTGAGATCATTGGGAACTTTGGAGAAAATAGTTGTAATGAAATAATGATGAAGTTAGAAGCCAGATAGTAGATGGTGTAATCATTTAATGTTTCTGGGTCTTGGCTTTCAAATGAATAAAATGAGAGAATTGGATTAGAAGAGCTCTATGTCACTTCTAGCTCTAATTCCTGTGCTCTAAAGAAGTGAAGGCCTGTATCAATTGATAACATTTGTTATTGATGTACTATGCTCTGGGTGCTATGCTAAGCACTGGAAATCATTCTGCTCATCTGGGATTAATTGTAGAAACATCCACATGAAGAACATATACTCCTCAAGGTGGTAGAGGAAAATCAATAGGAGTATGGAAAGTTTAGGGCAAACACATTCTATCCATATAAAGTCACCTCCAAGGCCTAAGAAACATAACTCTTTGGTGGTGTAAATGGAGACTCCTGATTTCTGCTTTCCTTTCCTCTTTATTGGCAA
The DNA here is from genome assembly GCA_011680675.1 of Gymnobelideus leadbeateri. Classification (NCBI taxonomy): domain Eukaryota; kingdom Metazoa; phylum Chordata; class Mammalia; order Diprotodontia; family Petauridae; genus Gymnobelideus; species Gymnobelideus leadbeateri. The sequence continues at coordinate 86,859 of WOXC01001943.1, read as the reverse complement.
CAGTGGGATGAACAAGACTAATTTTAAAGAAGCCTCCATCATCTTAGAGATTTCTTGTCAACAAAAGAAATTCTGATGACTAAGTGCAGCAGAAAAACAAACTTGACATTTTTAAATTTGGTAACTGCCTTGCCCCAAAGGCTACCACAACCCATCTCCCTATGATTTCCTTTCTTTTGTTCAGTGTTCCTGATTGACTATGTACTTTAAGCAAGCATGGGAACTTATTGTTAAGAGGTCCAATTTCTACCCTGTGAAGCCATGCATGAGCAGCTTTCCAAAGGACTGCTGCTGTGAACAGCTTTCAAGATTCTGGTTGCACAGTATAGTGAACTCTGTATTTATTCAATAACAAATCAGAGCAAAACATTCACAGAAAATCAAGGTACAGTATTCATAATGTTACAACTTATCACAGAAAATCTAAATACAACATTCACCATGTCACAATTCAAAAATTTATTACTAAAATGGCCATGTAGTTTTCACCAAAGTGGTCACATGGTTTTCAACAAAGTACATTCATTTAGTCAATCACAAAATCCTCAATTCAATCACAAGGTACAAAAGTTAAAGTTCTCCACTCCTAGGTCACAGTAAATCATAATCTTCTTAGTCAGTACACTGTATCCAAGTAAACTCTTCTTTCAGCTTGACTCAAGGCTGGCTCTCAGCTTCCATTGTTCCCCTTCCATTGCCTGAGCTCCAACTGTCACCTGGGTTCAAAGGCAGGCAGCCCCCAGTTCATTGTACAGTTCTTTGTCCAGTTCCCATTCCATATTGAAGTTCACAGTGTCCAGTCCACCTCAAGTCCTTCACAGTTCCTGTTTCTGGAAGACACAGCTTAACAGAGCCAACACAACATTCATGCACATTGATGGCACCATCATCAATTCCATATATGCCTGTGAAATCAACTCAGACCCACCAACAAGGTCTGAGAACTCAACCCAAATCATCAAAATAAAAATCAACACAGACCCACAAACAAGGTCCAAGAGGTCAGCACAAATCATCAGTAAAGCCCCAGGACCTCCAAAACCCTCCTCCAGGACTTCTGTAAGCATACAACCAAAATCCTCTATCAGTAAGGTACTTCTGTACAAAGTATAAGAAACAAACATCCACACCGACATAGCAGACAAACAGAGGGCTGGGATACCACAGATTTTCTCCTTCTTGACCCTGCCATCACAAGAGTCCTCTTCTCAGTTCTGCTGTCTCTAGCCTGGAAATTCTCCTTATATGTGGTCATTAGCTCCTGCCCTTCCTGTTGCAGGAGTTCATGAGTTCTAGGGTTTACAAGTTGTGGGGTTCACAACTTGTTCTTTCTTAACAGACTTGATACAATCTGCATTTCAAAAGAAACTGAAACTGAAATAGGGTGTTAATTCACTAGCTAAAACAAGGTGTGAACTACATCTGTGCTTGCCATTAGATTCCCAAAGTTGAAGCTGCTACCATGAGTTTCTCTTAGTGATCTGATAAATTTCTTGTCTTTTAAGTTTGGCTACTCACTTTAATTAGTCTATTGCCTCGTTTAATAGGCACTTAGTAAATGTGTGTTTGTGTGTTAAATTAAACCTACAAAGGTACCCACAGGGTTTGCAAAAAGGGACAGTTTTGTTTTTGTTTTTTTTACAAATTCATATTTATCAACAGATATTTATCACATATATGGATCTGTTTTCATACTATAAAATTATGTTCCAAATGATATGTAGGTAATGAATTTGGTGATGACATATTTCATGTATTATAGTCATGTGTGTTAAAGTAATGTTGAGTATCTCCAGTGGGTAAAAATACAGTAAGTTCATGTTCCAAATACTGTACTATGCAGTTTTCAAACAATATTTATGGTCCTCAGATGCCTTGTCCTGTCTTGGGGAAAATGTACATCTATGAAAAGCCAACTTATTACTGTCTAATCATATATTCCCTTTTTAAGACGCCTTTGTTTATTGCACTTACAAAACAATGATTCATACCATTGCTATTCCACATTTTCAAAACTCTTAGGTATCAGCAAAATAAATGTTTTCCCCCATGGTGGTCAGTGATCAGAAATCCAAGATTATTTTCCAAAAGAGTAATAGCCTGTAATATTCATGCCATTCGAAAATATTTGCACTAAGTTCAATGGCTGAAACATGCATATACCATGTACCCATATACAACTCTCATGTCACTCCAAGATCATCTCTGATTTGATGAAACCCCTTCCGTAATATTCATCTTTTTGCCCTCCCTTCTACCACTGCCTCCAGTGAATACTAGATCTAGTCACTTTTCTTGATTTTGTACTATAGGCATACCATGATTTTAACAAAATCAAATATACAAAAATCTAAAAGGAACAAACCAATAAATTAATAAGGTAAGAAATAATTTTCTGTATTGTACAAGCATATTTTCTAGTTTAAATATCCACTTCCCATAATGAATTTAAATTATAATTTGCTTTGCAAACAAATTCTATTTGCCTATGCATGCATGTGTATAAATGTGTATTTTCAGAAACACCTCTACTGCATAACACAAGTTCTATCCATAATGATAAATGTTCCTTATCATAGACTTTCACAGCTCCCTAAAGCTTCTTAATACCTATGTATGATGTGCATAAGAGAAAAAAATGTTCTAATCAAGTACATCCCAGATGCATAATCCAGCTCACAGACTTTTATGATCCTCTTATTATTAGTCATAGATTTCAGAATAGTTTTGCACTGTAGGCTGGCCTACATAGCTGCTTTGCTGCTTCCATTTAAAAGTATTCCCAGGGAATATTAACTTGTTCCCATCAAAGAGCAGTCATAGTGTAATAGCAAGCACCCTAACACACCTAGGATGGCCTGCTGGCACACACAGTTTCTTTGATCTGCTTTACTGAAAGAAAGCAACCTTAAAGGGGTCAACAATCTTCTTTTAATTACATTCACTAGCTTGGGGAAAAGTTCATCACCCTGAACATTGAGAAAATATAAACAGAGAAAATACAGGCAGAGACATTAGCACAAAGACCAAAAGACAGGACTCCAGCTATCTGAACATAGCACACTGCTATATACTTTACATACATCAGTAGATTAAGGAAGCGCAGAAATCTAAGGAGTTGTGGCCTCTGAACATATGGCTACTCAGAGTCTCAACCAAGAAATCAAAAGATTCTTCTCATGAGCAAACCCCCAAAGCAAACTGCCAACTCAGAGTTTATATATGCTTCTCAGATCTAGAAGGCATCACAACCCTCGTGACTTCATGCCTAATTAGGTTAGTACCAAAAGCTGTGAAAGCCTTCCACAAGCAAGCCTCCCCTAAACAACCTTCTCTTTAAGCAAGTTCCTCCTATAATAGGCTCTGTGATTAAGAATGTAACACGGCTGGGCATATAGGCTTAGTAATGGGCGGGAAAGATCTTCCTATTTCATTAACATTACAAGTAGCATTAGGAATAAAACCCACAAAAGCCAAAGGCAAAAACAAGGGTCCAGTCTATGAAACATTGATAACAGTTGATTAATGCAGATCTGTAAATAAAATACATGCCTGTTAATTGAGAAATAGACTGTAATAGATGAATGTAATAAAATATTATTGTGCATAAAGAAATGATGAATATTAGGAATTCAGAAACAAAGTATGAAGAGACTTATACAAATTGATATAGTTTGAATAAGAAGTATCAGAAGATCTGTGTAAACAATGACTGTGTTCATGAAAAAAAATCCTGAAAATGAAGCTGAATGGGTTATGAGAGAATGGATTATATAATATAGTTCTCTATTCTGTTCTCTCCATTGGCCTTTTCTCAATCCTCACCTGTCTTGACTTCTTTACAACCTTTGACATTATTCATCAAACTCTTCTCTTTAATGCTTGCTCTCTTTTTTCCCTAGTTTTACATGACAATGCACTCTCCTAGATTCCCTCCAGCCTTTATGACCTCTTCTCAGGGTTCACTGTGAAATCGTCATCCAAGTCAAAATAGTGTCTATCAGTTGTTGTCCCCTACAGGGGGCCCTCTTCCCTTACTCCTCTATACTATTTCACATGAAGACCTTATAATCCATGTATTTGGCTCTCATCTCTATAAAGATGATTCTCAGATATATCTGCATATACCTAACTTCTCTCCTGACCTCTAGTCTCATATCTCCAATTGACTGTTGGGCATCTCAAATGGAATCTTATAGACACCTTAAGTTCAACATGTCCAAAATTAAACTCACTATTTTTTCCCTCAAAATTCTAACATTTTGTTAATATCCACATTGCTGTGAAGGGTAATACCATCTGCCCAGGCTTTCAGTCTCCCAATCTAAGTGTCATCCTCTTTGTCCTTCACCACCCTCCCACAGTCCTGTATCCAATCAGTTGCCAAGTCCTGTCATTTCTAACTTTATAACATCTCATACATGCCTCCTTCTCTCCTCTGACATGATAGCCTCCCTGGTGTAGGCTTTCATCACCTGACACTTGGCATTTCACCAGATTCCTCCCTGCAAAATTCCATTGCCCACTCAGCTGTCAAATTCATCTTCCTAGAGCACAGATCTGACTATATTTACTCCCCCCATTCAGTTAACTCCAAGGGCTCCCCATTGTTTCTGGGATCAAAAATAAAGTCGTCTTAAATTTGTACTTAAGATTGAAATTATATTTAATATTTCAATAAACAAAACTCTATCTTCTCATCCTCCCACCCCTCCCAATTGAGAACAAAAGAAAAATAAAACCCATACAAATATTTATTGCCCCCCCAAGAAAAAACAAGAAAAAACACCTGCATTTGCCATATTTAAAAAAAAAAATCTCTGCACTCTGAATCCTATCTATCTCCATCAAAAGGTGGATAGCATGGTTCATCATTAGTCCTCTGGTATCATGTTAGTCATTATGCTGATAAATGTTCTTATTTCTTTCAAAGTTGTTTGCCTGTATCATATGATTTTCATTGTATAAAATTTTTACTGCTTCTGTTCATTCAAACTTATATCAGTTCATATAAGTCTTACCAGATTTATTTGAAACCTTCTCTCTCATTTCTTACAGTACAATAGTAGTCTATCACATGTATATATAATAGTACATATCATATGTATATACAATAATTTATTCATCTGTTTCCTAATTTATGGAAATCCCCTCTGATTCTCTTTCTTTACCAATTCAAAAAGGGCTATAAATATTTTTGCATATCCCTGAAGTTTCCTTTGCTTAGAACAAATATTTCCTTTAATCCTTCTTCTAATTAGCTCTTTCTAATTTGTCCCTTCCCTTTTATTTCCTTGGTTAGTGAAATGTACTTTTGTATACACCTTGATATAGTTTTGTGTATTCTTCCCTCCTTTAACCAATTCAGATGAGTAAGTGTCAGATTTTGAATAGATGTATATTTATGCTGATTATGTGTAATAATTTTCCCTAACCTTCCTTTCTCTCGCCACAACCCCTTCTCCTCCCAGTTCTACTACATTTTTCTTCCCTTCTACTTCCATTATTCTCTTTATATAACAGAATCATGCCTGGATCTTGACAGATTGTACTATTTCTATAACCCTAATGATGACAGGATTCAGAGGGACACATATATCATATCTGCATATTTGAACATAAATGGTTTACACATTGTTCATTAATATTTACCTTTTTGTGTTTACCTTGATTCTGCTGTTTGAATGTCAAAGCTTCTCTATAAATCTAATATTTTCATCAGTAATACTTGGAAGTCCTTTATTTCATTAAATATTCATTTCCCCCCTTTAGTGTTATGCTCAGTTTTGTTGGGTCAACTGTTCTAGACTATAAACTTACATATTTTGCTTTCTGGCATTTTGTATTCCAATTTCTTTTCTCCATTTTAATGGTGGCTGCTAAATCGCATGTGATTCTGACTAATCTTCCTCAACAGTTTAATTCCTTTTTTCTGACAGTTTATATATATATATATATATATATATATATATATATATATATATATATATATATATATATATATATATATATATATATATATATATATATATATTTTTGTATGTATTGACCTGTTTTGAAGTTCCTGAGAGTTTTTATCCCAGCCTATCTTTCAGGGGTGACTAGCAGATTTTTTATATTTCAGCTTTGCTTCCTGTTGCTAAGATACAGTGTCAGTTTCTTGAAAAATACTTTTTTTTGGTCATGGCTTCAGACAGACTTAAATTTTTCTCTTCAGTTTGTGTGCCAGAGCAACAATTTTATCTATGAGATATCTTATTGCACACCTAACATTTTCATGTCTTTGACTTCATTTTAATGTTTCTTCTTGTCTTATGAAATTCTTTTTTTTTACTCTGTGAATTTTATCTTTTATTTTATATTGTTTTTGTTAAACTAATGCTTTATTAACTTCTGTTTTACATCATTCATTTTGGCCAGATTTTGAGTTACGATTATTTTTCCCCCCGTTTTTCCCCTACCCAGCCTCCCAGAATAGCAGTCCCACAAGATATCGCTTCCTCCAATCTGCTCTCCCCCATATCTTCTCCCATACCCACTTCGACTTTTCCATTAGAGCAAGGTCAATTTCTGTGTTCCAATGCCTGCACATCTTATCTCCCAATAACAAGCAAAAGAGTATTAATAATAGTATTTATATATATTTAAAACATTTAATTTTAAGACCTTGAATTTCAGATCCATTCCCTTCCTCCCTTGTTACCCATTCCCTTTGGGAAGATAAGTAATACAGTATATGTTGTATATGTCTAGCTATGCAAAACATTACCATAGTAGATATATTGCACAAGGCTGCTTATAATTCCTTCCCACTCATCCCACCCCCCAACCTGGTCCATTCCCTACTTGATCCTGTCCCTCTTCTATAGTGGGTACTTCCAACCTCCCTTCCCCCCAAGGATGCCCTCCCATCCATCATCCCTCCTCTCATCCTCCTTCCCCCTATTCTGCTGCAGGCTGAGATATCCCATTTAGTATGTATGTCATTCTCTCCCTGAACCAAATTCAATGAGAATGTGGTTTTGCCTTTTTGCCTTCTATTCTTCCCCTCCCTTTCAGCCACTTCCCCTTCCTTCTTCCACATGGGATAGTTTACCCTACCCTGTCTCTCCCCATCTCCTCTTGCCACTTTCCTCTCTCACCTCATAATTTCACCCTTTGAGTATCCTCCTTTTCCAACAAATTCAAATTATGCCCTCTATCCATATATAACTGTAAACATATATACACACATTCACATATGTATTCATATGACCATACGCCCTTCTTCCATTATTTTCATACTGAGAGAGGTTTCATCAGTCACAATTATTGTTTTTCCATATAGGAATGTAAATAGTTTAACTTTGATAAGTTCCTTTTGATTTCTTTTGCCTGATTACCTTCTCAGGCATCTCTTGCTTCTTGAGTCTGGATGTCAAATTTTCTATTCAACTCTGGTTTTTTCATCAAGAATGCTTGAAAGTCCTCTATTCCACTGAATGACCATATTTTCCCCTGAAACAAAATACTCAGTTTTGCTGGGTAGGTGACCCTTGGGTTCATTCCCAGTTCTTTTGCCCTCTGGAATATCATATTCCATGCCCTTCGATCCCTCAGTGTAGAAGCTGCCAGGTCCTGTGCTATTCTGATTGTGTTTCCACAATATTGAAATTCTTTCTTCCTGGCTGCTTGTAGTATTTTCCCCTTCATCTGGGGATTCTGGAACCTGGCTATAATATTCCTAGGAGTTTTCTTTTTGGTATCTTTTTCAGGAGGTGATCGGTGAATTCTTTCAACCTCTATTTCCCCCTCTGGGTATAAAATATCAGGGCAATTTTCCTTGAGAATTTCTTGAAGGGTGATTTCTAGGTTCTTTCTTTGATCATGCCTTTCAGGTAGTCCAATAATTTTTAAATTGTCTCTCCTGGATCTATTTTCCAGGTCAGTGGTTTTTCCCACGAGATATTTCACATTGCCTTTTAATCTTTCATTTGTTTGGATCTGCTTAACAGCATCTTGATTTCTCATAAAGTTATTAGCTTCCATTTGCTCCAGTCTAACTCTGAAGGAATGAATCTCTCAGTGAACTTTTGAGATTCTTTTTCCATTTGGCAAATTTGCCCCCAAAGTAGGAGTCTAAGGTTGCATTTTTCTGTTTAATTTGTTTCCTTTGCCTTGACATGTTGCCACTTAATTACTTGACTTTTGGGCTTCTTGCCACAGTATGGCTGGGCCACCAGACAGGTGAACTTTTGTCCCGTATGTGTGGGGGGACAACTTCTGTTTCTGGCAAGCTGGAAACCCACCCACAACCTCCACCCCAGATCACAATCCAGATCCAGGGAGGATAAAGCAAGAGCGATTACCCTCCAAGACTAATCGCTGGATCTCCCTTACAGGATCTGGAGCAGCCTCTGAAAACTACAAAATGGTGTGTCTCCTCAGCGGCTTCTAGCCCCCAGGGGAGGAACCCGACAAGTTACCCAAATACTGGTCCCAAAGTCCATAGGGCATTAACCTCTCACTTTGTCCTAGGCATGTCTATGTTGATAATTCTGGAATTGCCACAGCTGCTGGTGTTCTGGGGTCCCTCCAGCCACCTGCTGCCCAGGCCACCCTGGGGCTAAAACCTCGACTCAGGCGGACCTGTGCCTGGCTCCCCGCGCACTGTCTGCTGGCGCTGCACTGGTCCTTCCTGCAGGGCTGCTGGGCTGTCCTCAGTGGGAGGTTAGCTTCTCTGTGTCATTCTGTGGGTGCTGGGGCTCCAGAAGTTGTTTAGAGTCCCCTTTTACATAGTTTGGAGGTAATCTGGGGGGAGAGAGCCTTGGACACGCTGTTTCTACTCCGCCATCTTGGCCCCGACCCTACTCTGTTGTCTTATAGAATTCTTATGGTTTCTTTTTGGTCCTTATAATTTTCAAGGAATTTGCTGCTTGGGCAGTGTTTGTAACTTTTGCAACAAGCTGTTATTTTCCTTTCTAATTCTTTCTTTCATGGCACTTTTCTTTTCCACTTTTTCTTCAAATGCTCTCATTTCATTTTTAAATCATTTGAAGTTTATTTTATTTTATTTTTTAAATTGCCTCCACTACTCCAGGAATTCTAATTGGCTCTGTGGCCAAGTTTTGTTTTGTTTGTAGATTTTGGGGTTGTTCTCTCCTCTGTGTGGTTTCTAGAGCCTTTCATAACCTGGCCCTTTCATACCTATCAAGGTTTCTTATACCTTCCTTTCCTCCACATACTCTGTGATCTTCTGACACTGGATTCCTTGCTGTTTCAAACATATAACATTCAGTCTCCTAACTCCAAGGATTGTCACTGGCTGACCCCTGCCCATAATTATCTCCTTCTTTGTCTCTGCCTCCTGCCTTCCTTGGCTTTCCTTAGGTCTCAGCTCAAGTCCTGCCTGCTCCAAGAAGCCATTCCCAGTCCTGTTTAATCTTAGTACCTTTCCTCTAAGAACATTTTAGTTTACTCTGTATATATCTTTTTATACATATTTTTTACATGTTGTCTCCTCCATTAAGCTGGGACCTCTTTGAAAGCAAAGTTTGTTTGTTTGTTTTTAGCCCTTTTTGTACTCCAGTTATTGGTACATTGTAAGCACCTAATAAATGCTTGTTGAATTGACCTGGCTACTATTGGCAGAGAAATGAGGAACCATAAAGTAAAATGCTGTCTATCCACATTTTACAATTGAGATTTGTCCAGAATCCCAGAGCTAGGAAGTATCTTGGATAAGATTCACATTTAGCTCTCCTGATTACAAATCTGGCAGCCTTCTTTTAAAGGAAGCTGATTTTCTGGATATTTTCATTTATTCACTCATTTTTTGAGGCATAATTTATTGAGATCCCATGATATGCCAGACACTATGCGAAGGGCTGGGGATAGAGAAGCCATAATGAAAATTGTCCCTGCCCTCATGGAGTTCTATTCTATTTGGAGTTGGGTAAGGGGGGAAATAAATACACATATAAATAAATACAAAAACTATTCAAAGTATATTCATTTTATACTATAACATCAAAAAATTAAAACAGTTTATAAAATATATTCAGTATAATCAATACTGGATCTCAGGAGCTATGTCACATAAACTGTTGAGTCTGTGACTGTCTCTGTGTCAGTCACAGAGGCCCTTGTTTCCTTTGTATGGTATCAAGAGAGCTGTCCAATGAACCTGGCCTGCCATTCTGTTTGATTGTCATTTGTTCTCCTACCCCTGGCCAGGAGGCTACACAGAAGGTTGGGCTGGCCCTCAAGAGTGAAGAAGGAGCTGGCTTCTTCCAAAGCAGTAATCGCTCCCAGGACTTCAGGCTGAGGCATCTCAGGGAGCATCTGTGAGCCAGCTGCTCCTGGGTCTATTTTGGGCAAGAGGGAGCATTGGCATTTTTAATTGAAAATTGAGTACTCTTGCACTTCTTAATCGTTTTATCCCAAACGAATCTGAGCATGACAGAATTTCTGAGGCAAATAATCTGGCAGACACCTATCACTTGAATACCTTGAGCTAATTTAAGAAAGGTTAATTATGATTTACAGACCAGAGGTTAAATGGTTTTTCTAAGGCCAGAATGGAAAACAGTAGTAGAATCACTTAGAAGTTCTTATAATCACTGAATATTAGTGAAGGGAAAACATGGCTTAGAGATCATATTCTAGACAAATCCATTCATTTTGTAGATGAGGAATCTAATGTTCCTAAATATGAAATAACATGTCCAATATCTCACAGTTAATGAATAGCAGAGAAGGGACTAAAGTTCAACTCTTGGGACTCAGTTCAATTTTAAGGAGGTAGCATGGAGCACTGGGAAAATCACTAGTTCTAGAATTAGAGAAATTGACTTCAGATCTTGCCTTGGATGCTTATGTGACCTTGGACAAAGTTACTTAAATTCCTTGAATCTCAGTTTGCTCATCTATAAAAAAGGAGGTTAGACTATGCAGCTTATGAGCCTTTCCAGTACCATGTTTGTGATCCTTTGCTATTTTTCCCACCATGGGACAGTGCTTCCAATATGAGAAGGTTATGGATAGTCCATGTAGGGTTTTGGCCTATGGATTAAGTAGAGAGTTTGGGGGGGCATATTTTGTCTTATGGTAAAATATAAGTGGGGCTCCATTATCTATACCACAAGATTTTTACCTATTTATAAGACAGTTAGTTGCCTACAGTTTGCCAAATTTCACAAATGTGCTTCTGTCCTCTAAATTGATTGACTGTGTTTATGTAAGCTAGACTGTGTATGTGTGTGAGTCATATACTGTTCATACTTCTTTTGAAGAGGGGAGACATAGGAGGGTATAAAGAAGAAATCTTTACAGAGACAATGAGGTTCCCCCAAACACATATGAACAAAATAGAATACCAAATCCAAGGAGATTTTGGTGCTGTCAAATGTGTATAATAAAGATTAGAAGGGACAATGTAGATGAGGAAGTTTGACTCCATTAGCTTGGCTTTCACCTTCCAACAAAAAATCATTTGTATACAAAGACAGAGAGGTCCCTGGAAATAACTCAAGGGTGGGGAACCTATGACCTCAAAGCCACATGTGGCTTTCTAGGTCCTCAAGTATAGCCCTTTGACTGAATCCAAACTTCACAGAACAAATTCCCTTAATAAAAGGATTTGTTTTGTAAAACTTGAATGCAGTCAAAAGGTCACACCCAAGGACCTAGAAGGCTTCAGACTCCTCACACCTAGAATCCAATGCAAGATAGTTATGTGGAACAGGAGTTGTGTTTGTTGTGTCTATCAAAGTATAGGAATTTTAAAAATGAAAGCAAAAGAAATCTTAGCCTAAACTTTCATTAGCTGGGTATGGTGGCCATATCTAAAGATTGGTCAACCTGTCTTTACTATGGAGACCTTCTAACCACTATGCTGTACCAGATTGGACATGATAAGGCTTCCAGGTTACCCAAAAAGGTGATTCTCAGAAGCAGGTAGCAGCAAAGACTATATCTAGAAGATTCCTTCAAAACATTTAAGACACTGGAGACCAAAAGAGGGAAGCCCAGATGAGATTAAATGCCCAGTAAATGTTGTCATCATCATGAGACCATCAGGAAATAGTAGAGCAGGATACTTTGTAGAGTTGCTACATCTAACAGAAAAGTCGCATGGATACTATGTTTTAGGAGGCTAAATGTTCTATTCTGATCTTATTATGCTACACTATTATATTAAATATCCTTTCTCAGAACTAATTATGTTCGCTAGCTGACTAGAGAAAAAAGCAATACCAAAAGTGAGGAGCTCTAGGGTAACACTTTTGAATGAATTTGGATCCTGGGGTACCTGAATATTGGGACCTATGGTCCCATGTATGAGACAGATACCCTAGGTGCTATGTACTAGGTAGGCTACTTAGAACAATGGAAAAGGTTTTGGATTTAGAGTAAAAAAAACTAAGTTTTTATCTAGTATTTACTAATTATCATCTGTGGGACCTTGGGCAAGTTACTTTATCTTTTCCATATAAGATCCTTGATTTTAACATCATTTCAAATGAAATAATTTTTTATATATGAGAATGGATTTAGTTAAATCCAATACTGAATATTTGGCATATTCTGTTCAATAAGCTCTACCCTAAGTCCTTCCTGGTACCTCCCTGTGGAGTGAAAGTGATTCTGTGTTCTCTAAAAATAACAGATTTTTATTATAAGGATAATTGATCACAGTCTTTGGCTACAAAAAAAGCTACAAAAAGCTACAGGCTTAGTGATGGATAGTCTATCATCTAAGAACCAGACTAGGTAAATTTAGAGAGAATAATCACCAGAAAGTTGGTTACATGATGCAGATTGTTTTCAACAGCAACAATTTATATAGTTTATCTTCCAAGATATAGGATTATAGAGTTAGGGTTGGCAGGGGACCTGAGACATTTTCTAGTCCAATCCCCTCATGCTACACATTAAGGAACCAAGGCCCAAGGCAGAACCAAGATGGTAGAGTAGAAACAGCACGTCCAAGGCCCTCTCCCTACAGATCACCTCCAAACTATGTAAAAGGGGACTCTGAACAACTTCTGGATCCCCAGCACCCACAGAATGACACAGAGAAGCTAACCTCCCACTGAGGATAGCCCAGCAGTCCTGTAGGAAGGACCAGTGCAGCGCTCTGGGAGCTGGCAGCGCAGCATGCAGCTCATGGAGAGTGGAGCCCAGGTCTGCCTGAGCCGCGGTTTTAGCCCCAGGGCAACCAGGCCAGCAGCCACCTGGAGGGATCCCAGAACACCATCAGCTGTGGCGATTCCAGAATTATCAACACAGACATGCCTAGGACAAATTCAGAGCTTGGTGCCCTATGGACTTTGGGACCAGTATTTGGGGAACGCATTGGCTTCCTCCCCTGGGGGGTAGAAGCCACTGAGGAGACACACCATTTTGTAGTTTTCAGAGGCAGCTCCAGCTCCTGGCCTGCGAACTGTAGGGAGATCCAGCGATCAGTCTTGGGGGGTAATCGCTCTTGCTTTAACCTCCCTGGATCTGGATTGTGGTCTGGGGGGGGGGAGGTCGTGAGGTGGATATCCAGCTTGCCAGAAACGGAAGTTGTCCTCCAACACGTTCGGGACAGAAGCTCTCCTGTCTGGTGGCAGAGTCATACTGTGGCAACAGGCCCAAAAGTCAAGTAATTAAGTGGCAACATGCCAAGGCAAAGGAAACAAACAGAAAAATGCAACATTAGACTCCTATTTTGGAGGCAAAGAGGATCGAAGCATAGAACAGGAGGAGGACTGTGAGGTCAGAAATCCTGCTCCAAAAGCCCCAAAGGAAAATATGAGCGGGTTGCAGGCCATAGAGGACCTTAAGGACTCTAAAAATCAAATAAGAGAAGTGGAGGAAAAATTGGGAAGAGAAATGAGAAGGATGCAGGAAAAGTATGAAATGAGGGTCAACAGCCTGATTGAGGAAAACAACACCTTAAAAAATAGACTAACTCAGATGGCAAAGGAGGCCCAAAAGGGCAATGAGGAGAAGAATGCCTTAAAAAGCCGAATTTGCCAGATGGAAAAAGAATCTCAAAAGTTCACTGAGGAGATTCATTCCTTCAGAATTAGACTGGAGCAAATGGAAGCTAATGACTAGAAGTAATGACTGCTTGCATTTTGTTACCATTTCTAGTTTTCAAAAGTTTTTTTTTTTAATTTCATCCTATGAAATCATTAAACCAACTCAATGAGTCAAGTGTTATGTCAATTATAGAAATTCAGCAAAGAGTTGTACTTTCATCCCTATGTGGTAACACCCTCCACAAGAGCAGATTGACACCTATTTATGATTTTTATGTGGAAGTTATTTGAGGCATATGGATGCTAACCACATCCAGGGTTACATTGTTAGTACATAACAGAGATAACATTTGATCTCAGGTCATCTTGACTTCAAACCTAGCCCTCCATACCACATTATCTCTTTTTAAAAAAAATGATATAAATGTTGATAACTGACAACAATGAAAAGAATCATAATTGACATTTCTATAGCCCTTTAAGGTTCTCAAAATACACTAAGACTTTAGGACTCATCTTGAGCTGTAGTCAACAGAAACCCTAGGTATTTTTCAACACACTGTTGTCTAAATATGCCTCATCTATCTTGTACTTCTTCAATTAACTTTTTTAATCCAAGCATAGGACCTCACATTTATCTCCATTTCATTTCATTTTCTACAAATTTTTCATTGGTTTAGCCTATCAAGATCTTTTGGTAGCCTGATTCTGTTATCCAACATGAACATAATATATTAACATTCATATCAATGGCCCTGAGACAATGAAAGTGTCACTCCCATTCCTACCATGCACATGAATCAAGTTTTATTCAAATGGTTTCAGGGTATTTGATATTATACTGCATTATAATACTTTTCAGATAAGAATGCCAGAACATGCATGTTGTAACTGTTAAATAAACATAGAATTAATCAAATACTCTGTCCCCCATTTATTCTATATAAATTAGATTGTATTGTCAACACAAAGTTCTTTGATAAATGCATACATAACTATTTTCCATACTATTTTTCATTATATCTATAATCAATCAATATCTATAATATAATAACATGACTTTAAACCTCAGATGATGGCATTCAGCTTATTCATCTGTTCTAGAGCTTCTTAAAACTTTTTCCACTCTCAAACCCGGCAGCACTGTGGGTGGTGACCCCATATGGTGTTGTGACCCACACTGGTATTCCTCCACATGTAATACAAGCAAGAGGCAAGTGCAAATAAAAGAATCACCAGTCAATTGGGTAGTTGAATTACCAGGTACTGATTGCTTGGAACAAAAATGGTGAAAAATACCTCCAGCCTATATTTTCCTGGAGGAATACAATAAATACACTGAGTAAATATTAAGTATAAATACATAAAAGTGTATTTTACACATAACAAATACAAACAATAAATATTAAATATATAGAAAATAAATACAAAATCATTTCAGAAAAGGGAGCAGTGGGGGGCATCATAAAAAGTCTAAGGTAAGAAGTGACAGATACCAGTTGAGAGTTAAAGGAAACCAAAGATTGTAAGAAGTGTAAGATTACATGAGGAGGAAGAACATTCTAGGCTTATGAGACAGCCTGTGCAAAGTCACAAGGTTGGAAGAAGGGTGAATTCAGGGAATAGAAATCAGGTCACTTAATTCAGATATAAGAAAATGAGGTCTTGAACTAATATTGTGATATGTGAATAGAGAGAAGGGAACAGATGTGAGAAATGTTGTAGAGGTCAAATCAATAAGATATTAATTGATGATGTATTGTTGTAAGGGAGTGTAAAGACCTAGGGACTTGGATAGTAAAAATATGGGGGCTTGGAAGAATAATGGTGTCCTCGACAGAAATAAGTAAGTGAAGGAAAGCATTAGAATTAGGAAGAAAGCTAATGGGTTTTCTTTTCCACCTGTTGAGCTTGAGATGGGACAGAGAGCATGCATTTGGAAATATGGGACTGGAGCTCAGGAGAGAGATAATGGCTGGATATGTAGCTTTAAGAGTTATCTTCATGGAGATAGTATTTGAATCCACAGAAACTAATGATGCTATTGAGAAAGGATAGAGAGAAAAGAGGAAAGGATACAGAACAGAGGTCTTGGTTGCACCCACACACATAAAGCAGGACATGGGTGATGAATTTGCAAAGGAGATGAAGAAGGATCTGTCTTAGAGGAAGGAAAACTATGAGAAGAGAAAATATTCAGAAAAGGGGGGTTGTCATTACTATCATTGTTTTGGAGATGTCAAAAAATTGACAACTGATAAAAAGCCAGCAGATTTAACCTAAAGGAGGTCATTGGAAACCTTAAAGAGAGCATTAACATTCAGAAGACTGGGGGAGAGGGGGATTAGGGAAGGCAGGTTGCAAGTTACCAAAGAAGTTTGGGAAGGGAATAAGTTGAAGCAGTGAGAATGAACAGTTTCTCCCAGTGGTTTAGGTACAAAAAGGAGAAGAGGTATAGAATATTGACATAGATATGATGCTATCATTGTAGAGATCGAAGAAAGATTGGTCCAGGAAGGTGCCCTGGGCCACACCTATCCATTTGTACATAACATACAGATGATTATCTCAACAGTATGGATTAGGTATGGTTGCTAGACAGTGATATCATTGGTATGGAAAACTCCCAGTTAATGATACTTTATCACCCAGTTATCTGTCTACTGTGCCACCTAGCTGCTATATCAAAAATTCTCAGTAATAAATAGACAAGTTTCTGACCCACATCAGTAAATGTAGTTCTCAAATAAGTAGTTTTCTACAGGGATGAAATCACAGTTCTAGACACTACCCCTTCCCCATCCACAATTATTTCCATTGTATACATTTCCATAGGAAATAACTGACATCTTCTGTCTACTTTTTTTCCTCCTCCCCTTCATTCAGCTCCATCATAGATAGGAGTTACAGATGATAAGGTATTGTATTGATAAGAATAGGAGTAATGGAAGGTAAGTTTTTATATGAATAGAACCATTTACTGGGGATAGGGAGAGGAAGGAAACTGATTCCCAGAGAGTAGAAGAAACCAGGATTTTAGAAGAGCCAGGATTTTAACTAAGAAACCATAAGTCCAAATTCATCAAGAACATGATGAAATCAATTAACTCCATTTTCCATTACTCTGTTCACTGTACTATGCTGTTTCCCACCATTTATTTAAAAAAAAAAGGTCTTCACTTCTCTGAAACTTATTATTTTCTTATATCTGTAATAATAGATTATATGGGGGAGGACAGAGGGAATGTGGAAGGGAAGTAACTAACGGATCACTATAAATACCCTAGACCTCATCTGACTACTTTAGGAAAGCACATAGAATTCTAGAGTTAGGACAACACAGAAACAACATCTATCCTTTTATATCGCCCAGTCTTAGAAAATGAGCAAAAAAACCCACCAGGAGACTGTGCTTGTTTATCGTTCATGCAATGTCTCATTAGCTACTGCTCTCCCTTAGTGAGGCTCAGCAAGGATGCCTTATTAGTGATGAAATCAAGTGCATGACAAGCAATCAGGAAACATCCTCTGCCTTACAGACACCCACGCCTCTACTTAGTGTTTCACAAGGCCATTAATGAACCCCCATATGCATTTCACATCCCTAGTCTTATGTACAAGGAGGCCTCTGGAACCACTTACATAGCTGTGACTCATTGTCATTAGGAGTTAAAAGGCAAATACCTTGGAAAACAAAACAACAACTTGATTTTTCCTCTAGATGCAGACAAAACTTCGAAAGAAAAGAGACGTTTGCATGTTGAATTCAGTCATCCTCCACTCCAGACCTATTCAGATGCCTTATTGTAGCTTACAAATTCCCTCAGATTCTCAAATAAATGCTACTCCAGGTCCTACCAAGTGGGAAAGTCTTTCAGGAAGGGTTTAGCTATGGACCATGATTTGTCTTTTGTTTTGTTTTTGTTTTGTTTTGTTTTGTTTTCAGTACAAGATCCACCTAGTTAAGTTTCCGAAACTCTTCACCAAATTGACTGGTGCTGAATTTTTTGGCCTGTACAACACGCAGTGACCATTTACTAAGGCCTAAAGTGTTGTGATTTGTGAAGGTTCAAGCAGACCTTTGAATGGTTCTTTGAAGTAAAAGAAAATATTCATTTATTTAAAAAAATAAAACCTACCTATAATATGCAAAGTGGCAGAGGAGCATAATAAGCAGAACATCCTGGGGTCAGGAAGATTTGCCTTCATTTTAGGGCTCCAGGACACCTAAATGTCTAAGTGATCCTGGGAAAGCCACATTACCTTGATGACCCAGGCAACTATCAATTACTGAATAGATACTGACCTCTATTGGCAAAGTGGTTGGCTCACTAGGAGTTTCCAGGGTCAGAGATAGCTCAGATCTGTTGGGGGTTTATTTAATGAATAATGTGAATAAACAACTATAAATAATAACTCAAATTTATTAAATGGAACTTTAAGGTTTATTTATAATTTTTTTCTTTCCAACAACCCTGCAAAGTAAGTAATATAAATATTATTATTTTTTTTATAAAGGAAGAAAGTGAACAGGAAAGAAGTTAAATGACTTGCTCAAAGTCATACTGTTAATAGTCAGCTGATTAAGGATTCAAACCCAAGTTTTCTGATTCCAAGTGCCATGAGTTTTTTTTTCCTAAACTATACTGATACCTCTTTTCAGTTTTAATGTAATCTGCATCTTTATTATTCTTCCTAAGAGCCCACAGTACTAATTAATTTAAAGAAAATATATAGGGGCAGCTAGGTTGCACGTTAAATAGAGCACCAGCCCTGGAGTCAGGAGGACCTGAGTTCAAATCTGGCCTCAGACACTTCACACTTACTAGTCATGTGACCTTGGGAAAGTGACATAACCCCAATTTTCCCCAGCAAAAAATAAAAATAAAGAAAATGTATAACAGAATGGTTGATGGATGAGAATGAGGAAAAGCTTTTGGTGCCTTAATTATAAATGTCATGTTGCTAAATAGACTGGTCATGATACCTGAGCCATTAGGTGTATTATAATAATGTGTGAATATCAATGACATGAAATCTGATTATGACTTATCTGCAACCCTTTAGATGTCTGGAAACTCTAATCCTGATAAGTATTAAAATCATTAGGATGGAAGCTTGTTTCAGTGAAGTTATGCTACATAGAAACAGGACAGAGCAGAAATAAGCGGTGAGAGTGAACAGCACAGCTTTCTCAGGTGTGGGTACTCCTGGTGGCCTGGAACTTTAGCTGGATTTGGAAAGCCAGAAGGCTTGGTTTTAAGTTGTAGTTCTGCCATTTACATTCTGGGTGAGCATGTAGCATTTATTTCTTGTGCCTGTGCTTCTGTTTCCTCATCTGTAACTGAAGGATACTAATATTTCTAGATTTTGATTAATTCTGGTTTGGTTCTATGATCTATATGTGAGCTAGTCAGGAATTAGTTAGATGGCCTTTCCCAGGTTAAATCACTCATTAACGCTCACATACACTCTTCAAAGCAGTGTAATCTTTCTAGCAACTTCTCATAATTGAGGCCCTTCTGCAAATTCCAGACCAGTTAATTAGGCCTCCAATTTCAGCTATTGATAATGTATCATGACTCCAGGAGCTTGTTCCTCATCTACTGATCCTCATCCAGTTCCTCAGGCTTTACATTTCTTCTATCAGTCTCTAACTTGGCACATTACCAAACCAGGTCTTCCCCTCTGTACTCCATGGTGAAATGGATGAATATAGCACATTTTGCTATGATTTATCACCAACCCATTTTATTTGTGTAGAAACTGTAAGCATCCTTGACATAATTTTAGGCAATATTCAGTACCAGAACAATTCCAAAATCCTGATCTTTCTATATATTTGCTCCTTTTTTTCCCCAAGAAAGATGTATGCCAGTGTTATAATGATCCTGTCATATGACTGATCTGAACTTTCCATGTTTATCCCCATAAAGACATAGGTCTTCTCCAATTTTTTTGTTGTTGTTGTTGTTTTAATCAATTCCTCCTCAGAATACAAAGGTTCTGGAGATCAATTTTCCATAATTATCCCCTACTACTACTATATGAATGTCAGTAAAAGATATTTTGAGTAATAAACTGGGACTAGTTATTTTTAAAATTCAGATGAGTGGTTTTTCCTGGTCTTGAACTACAAGTAATCACTGAACATCTCTTCAACTCTTTTTGTTTGCCTCTTTTCAATAATCACATAATGATCCTATTTTTATCCTTTGGGTCTACTCCTAAAACCCAGAGGCTTTTGTAACTACCTAAAAAAAAGCTAGGTTAGTGGATAAAATACTGGGCATGGAGTGAGGAAGACTTGAGTTCAAATTAAACCTCAGAAACTCACTAGCTGTGTTTACCCTGGACAAGTGACTGAATTTCTATTTGCCTCAGTTTCCTCAACTATAAAATGAGGATCGTAAAAAGACTTACATCCTTAATTGTTAGGATCAAATGAAATATCTGTAAATTGCTTAGAACAGTGCTTGTAACATAATAGGCACCTAATTAGTGGTTGTTTTCTTCTTTCCTTTCTTTTCCTTCCTTCCTCTATATTTCTCTAATACTATTATATTACAATATTTCTCAAATATGCTATCGTCTATTTTTTTGCTCAAATATTAGGTTGTATTCACCAATCCAATAATGTCAGGCAGCCCAGATATCCAGTCATACAATAATAAAATAATGGAATGATAATTGCCTCCTTTGAAGCAGTAGAAAATAAAACATTAAGGCAGATACACAATTTAAAAGAATGGAAGATGCCTTGCACAGCATCATGTACAGGCAGTTACCATGGCTTCCTTGACATAACAATAATTAGTATATGAATAGTCAACTAAAATCCACTAAATCATTACCAGATGTACATCATCCTATCAAGCATGTAGGCTTAATAAGTTAATGAGCAGCATCATTCTTGGGTTCTTTATATTTATTTATACTTTTATGATTTATTGTCAGATGATCTTGTAAGAAAAAAAATATTCCAAACACAGGAGGAAAAATCACCTTGGGAAACTCCACATGTAGAGAACTATAAGGTGGGTACATATGATGCCAGGCTGTGAAAAATAAACTCTGAGATAAATGCACTACCCTCTGTTCCTTTAATCTGCTACTGGCACATCTTTAAAAATTTCCTCTTGCTAGGTTCAGAGACAGTCTAATGCATATGCTTTAGAATATTCTCAGAAATTACCAAATTATAGAAAACTCTTTCCCATCAGTTCAGCCCCTCTGACGGAGTCTGGGCCATATCTTCACCTATGAAGTCACCAGACACTTCTTTATTTAACCTCAAACCATGAGTTAAGATTTAAAAAAAAGCACTGTTAGTATCCATGTAATTTATTAGCAATGTCATGTAATGATGAAATGAAAGTAAACTTTTAAACACAGCATCACGTAAATGGAGTTCAAAGCCAGAATCACCTCTGTCCTCTGGGTCAATAGGGAAAAGAAGAGCTGTTGACTGAACTCCGCTCCCAGGAATTGTCATAGCTATTGCTCCATTAGCCTGGTCCTAGCTCTAGGTCACTCCTCTCCAATATATCTTCTGTCCCCTTCTTCTTTGGTTCACATTTGCATTTGCTTTCATCCCCTCTCTTCCCTCTCTACCACCTCTGCTTACTGACTTAAAACTCAATCAAAAATTCCCTTCCTCAAGGGCACTGGAATGCTATGAAAGCTGAATTCTCCTCAGAATGTCTGTTAACAGTCCAGCTCACATATCCTTCATTCTCCCAGTCACAGATCCAAAGTCTCTCTTATTCTATTAAACAGGCAGCTTCAGTGGCCAAAGTCTCTGGGATATTAGGTCTTGGCAACCAGGGATATATTTACATCATTTGCTTTCTAAGTTATTATTTTTTTCCAAGAGAAAAGCACTTTCTAAACTTTAAAGGCCTTAGAAATGTCAGGGTACCACCTACCGGAGCTTATTCATGTCGACTGATAAGACCCAGATCTCTGTTACTAACCTAGCCCTCCATTGTCTAGGTACTTCCCAAACTTGATCCTCCAAAATATCTATATCCAAACTATATATAGCCCTCCATTGTCTGTCATCTCCAGGCAGTCTCCAGCTACTTCCCACCCTTAATCTCTCATTAGTGGAGTCTGATCTCATTTGACTCCTCCTAAAGACCCTCCCCACACTACTCCCCTAGACCATCCGTAAATCCTCCCACAATCTTTCTGTGTATAAGACCCATCTTGCCTCCATGAAGGTGCCAAGAATCATCTAGCACTGACTTCCTGTCAGATTATTCTGGCCCACTTGTCAAAATACAAGCATCACAGATACCTAGGCTCCTTAAGAGTCTACACATTATGGCAAATATTTAATAAACTTTGTTTCTATTTGGCTGAGAGAAGACTTGAGTCTAATTAATTTGGCAGGAACTGGCATGTTGGTATTTTGGGGTCTCGAGCACCCTTAAACCTTAAACTTCAACATTTCATGGTTCTCTAACCAGGAATCAGTGAATCCTCCACTCCAGGGCCATCTGCACCCTCCCCATCCCAGCTTTTTCCATTTTGAAAACACTAAGAATAATGCCCTTTCATCCATTTTTACTAGAGCCAATCACCTGCCATGCTTGGAACAGAGACCATACTCAGATTGCCCTTAGCCCTAATAATAACGAAAGAAGAATGAGAACCAGTGGATGAAAGCACATGAACTGAAGAAATATAATGGACACATCACAGGTATTGACTGTGCTCCCAAAAGCAATCGAATTGTAACTTGTAGTTCAGACCGTGATGCCTATGTCTGGAGTCAGAAAGATGGCATCTGGAAACCAACCCTGGGGATCCTGAGTATTAAGGGTGTAGCCACCTTTGTGAAATGGTCTCCCCTGGAGAGCAAATTTGCCATAGGTAGTGGAGCTTGACTGATTTTTGTGTGCTACTTTGAGTCTGAAAATGACCAGTGGGTGAGCAAACACATTAAAAAAATTCATTCTACTGCCCTTAGTTTGGACTGGCACCCCAACATTTTGCTGGGTGCTGTATCTTGTGACTTCAAACAGAGGTTTTTCTTCCTATATCAAAGAAGTTGATGTAAAGCCAGCCAGTATTCCATGGGTTACCAAGATACGTTTTGGTCAACTGATGTCAGACTTTGGTGGTACCAGAAGTGGTGGTTTGGCACATAGAGTTAGTTTCTTTGCCAGTGGGAATCGCCTTGCTTGGGTCAGCCATGATAGTACTGTATCAGTTGTCAATGCCTCCAAAAACATGATGGTTTCACAGCTGAAAACAGAGTTCCTTGATCTTCTGAGTGTGTTTGTCTCTGAGTGTGATGGCTGATGACCATGACTGCTGCCCAATACTGTTTAATTATGATGGTTGTGGCTCCTTGACCTTCATCTCCAAATTAGACTTTCCAAAACAAGGCATTCAGTACAACATCTTTGCCACATAATGCTTCCACAATGTGGATAAGAGAGCCACAACTGAGGATTGCAACACTGTTCTAAACCCACTACACCAAAAGAGTATCACCCAAGTGAATTATTTATGAAGTGGACAAGCAAAACTGGCGCAAATTTTGCAATAATGGCTTTGATGGAGCAATGACTATTTGCAATTTCAAGATTTTAGAGTCTTTGATTTGAGGGCTATGAATCATGTGAAGCTGTATTTCCTTTCTCTAGCATAACAGACACTTGACAGAATACAGCTCCAGCATTTGCATAAAGACACTACCACAAGTCAAAACTAAGAAAATATCCCTTGCAGATGTTTTGTTTTTGTTTTTTTTGAACATAATTGTTGAATGTACTTGTTTAAAAAAAATCAGCAGTGATGTCTTTTTGCTTGGCTATTTCATTCCATTCTTGACCACAACTGCTCTTTAAGTAGTTTTTCATGGGAAGTTGTCACACTAAATTAAAGGATGGTTTTATGTAAATTATCTGCTAGAAAAAAAATTTTTTTTAAATACAGGAAAAAAGAAATGTCAATGCTTACTTTCAGAGGTCTCCCTTTCTTCTTCAAATCAATCATATGCTCTGGCTGAATCCTAAAAGTAACTAGAAATTGTTAATTAGGGCATATTTCAAGGATTTGCCATTTTTCTTCACTATGGAACTAGATTTTTTTTTTGTTTCTTTGTTTTCTTGAGAAGTAAAAACCTGAGGGAGAAAAACACCTTCTGGCTATGATTTGGATGATTTAGCTAATGGGCTAAGCAAACACAGCAAGAGAACTGCTGTGCTTCACCTGCCTGACTTAAAAATCACTCATCAGGCCTCAATGAAACCCCCATATAAACAAAGATTCTCCCTTTAAATATGCATACATACCTCTGGGGTATGAAACAGAGACAGAGAAACCAATAGAGAGGGTTGGAGAAGGAGTTATATAGGTAGGCAAATAGAATATAGTGCAGAGAATGCTGGACTTGCAGCAATCACCAAATTAATGTCTGTGCCATTGACTTGGCAAATCATTCAAACTTTCTGAGCCTCAGTTTACTTATCCAGAAAATGAGAATAATTTTAGTATTCAGATCACAGGGTTATTGTAAGGATCAAATGAGATAATGCATATAAGTGTCATATTGTTATGGGAATGGGGATTTAAGATCTTCCCTGCCCCTAGTCCCTTTGATAGGCTTAAGTGACTCTGAGGACCTTCCTTGATTTGAAAATATACTCTTCCCCCTAATAGGCTGAATGTGGTCACATGGAGCCTGTGGTGGGAGTCTTCTTTTTCAGGAATGCCCATACTTTGTTGCTTTGTGATTGGGCAGTGAATCAAGAGTGTTGTGACATTCTCTGAGCCAGGAGGCTATATATAGCCTGATGTGACATTTTGTTTTGGGGCTCACTTTCAGAAGAGTTATGTGATTTGACCAGACGAGACTCTGGGCAGCCATCAAGCCCCCCAGCTTTGAAAACCCAGATGTTGGTGCTTCCCTCTCTAGTAACTGACTAGGTATTGATGTAATGATCAGACAGCTGGAAGCCTGTCTGTTGACTTCTGCTTATAACTTGTTTGTATTTTGTTTATATTCTATGAAGTTCGGGGTGCTGACCTTTTTCCCATAAACTAAGTAAATGACATGTGTTTGATTAAAGCAAGATTGTTAACCCATTTTGAGTTGATTTCCTTTAGAGAAGCAGATCTAAAAATCTGTGTTGCCAGCCATCCTGGGGATGCTAGGGTGCTTGCTGCTACACATATAAATGTCACCTGCTATGTATGTATATATGTATATGTGTATGTGTGTGTATTTCACAGAAAACATAATGCAGACATACAGATTTATAGAGATATATGCATATATACATACACATAAAATATTCTTCCAATAGGTCATTTGCTTGGCAATTTCATTGATATGGGTATTCCATTTGATAATACAGATAGCAATACATCCTTGTTTGCTGTGAAACTCTTGCCCATATCCTTCCATAATTCTGTTGCACAGAATTCAGAAAGCATACTAGAAACCTTTTTTTTTAATTCTCTTAATGTTATATGGATACCAATGGAGTATGAAAACTGTTCATTGGTGCTATAATGCTCTTGCCATGTGACCAGCACAATTTTTTTTCTAGTTACAAATCGCTCTAATAGCATCTGTTATATTTTTCCTACAAAAGTCTGTATTTCCAAGGCCAGTGTAGCCTGTCCACACCTACTATATGCATTTTTCTTTTCCCCAGTGATGATATTCAAGTCTACAAAGACTCTAACATCCTATGACCCAAAGTCATACAACAATACACACACATACACACACACATACACACACACACACACACACACACACACACATACACACACACAGTTGGTTTTTTTATGAGCCTTGCCTTGTAGAGACTGTGGATTTATCAGAATTGTGCACACATCCAATGATCATCCAGTCCATTGTACTCTCCCTGCTGAAGTCCACTTACATGAGAATGAATTTAAGTATGTTCATCCATTCAACGAGGTCATATTAAAGTTGTCCTCAGCTCAAGAAAGAGAGAAACTGAAAGCAGAAGGATTAGACCAATAAGATCACCAGGAAAATGGTTTAATAGTTGTGGCTGAGGCTATGGAATGGGGTGGCATGGGATGCATGAGAGCTTTTATTTCTAGGTCACATA
This sequence comes from Gymnobelideus leadbeateri, assembly GCA_011680675.1. Taxonomy (NCBI): domain Eukaryota; kingdom Metazoa; phylum Chordata; class Mammalia; order Diprotodontia; family Petauridae; genus Gymnobelideus; species Gymnobelideus leadbeateri. The sequence continues at coordinate 60,740 of WOXC01001943.1, read as the reverse complement.
AGAATAAGAATGATTATTAATAATAAGTAATTTACATAGCATTTTAAGGGTTGAAAAAACTTTCTTCACAACAGCCTTGTGAAGTAATGCAAGTATTATTTCCATTTTACAGATGAGAAAATTGAGACTTAGAGAGGTGAAGTGATTTACCCAAGGTCAGTCAGTCAGTAAGCATTTATTATGTTCAAGGGATTATAAATGCTAGGCATACAAATGAAATCTAAACAGACTCTGCCCTAAAGGAGTGTATGTTCTAATAAAGGGTGAATATGTAAATAAATAAGTCCATACAAAATAGAAAGAGAAGAGATAGAAGATAAAATGAAAGTGAAAGCATTCTCAGCTAGGATGAACATAGGAGACCAAAAAAAGTCTACTTTGAGAATATACTCTTTGAGCTGAATCTGGAAGGAACCCAAAGAAACTAGGTGATGAAAGTAAGAGGGTAGAACATTGCAAGTATGGAGTTCATGTAGGATGACCATTCCAAAGGCATGGAGATATGAGATTGAATGTTATATTCCAGAAATGGTGTATAATAATGTTAACTAGATTATAGGGTACTTTGAGGGGACTAAGGGGTAAGAAAACTAAACCACTGGAAAGGAACCAGACAAAAGCAGGGATGGGGAACCTGTGGTCTCAGGGCCACATGTGGCCCTCTAGGTCCTCAAGTGCAGCCCTGTGACTGAATCCAAACTTCACAGAACAAATTCCCTTAATAAAAGAATTTATTCTGTAAACTTGGACTTAGTCAAAAGGCCACACCCAAGGACCTACAAGGCCACATGTGGCCTCAAGGCATCAGGTTCCCTACCCTTGGACCAGAGTACTGATGTTGTTTAGTCATACATATCTAACTCTTCATGACCCCATTTGGGGTTTTCTTGGCAAAGATACTGTAAAGGTTTACCATTTCCTTCTCTAGCTCATTTTACAGATGAGGGAACAGACAAATAAGGTTATGTGATTTCCCAGGGTCATATATCTAGTAAATATCTGAGCCTTATTTTGAAATTTGTTCTTCCTGACACAAGGCCTGTTGTTCTATTCACTGTACCATGTAGCTGCCCCAAAATATGGAGACCCAAATAGAGGACCTTATAAATGAGGTAAGATGAGGAGAGAAGGGGAAGTTCTTGGTGAATGACCTCTATTTGTTGTAGTCATTGTTGAAGTATGAAGTGAAGTTCTCAGCAAAAAAAATAAAAATATGGAGGGAAGCATGACAAGTTTGAGGAAATATTTTCAATGGCCATTCTTTAAGGACTCTGTCTCATAGGCAAGTCCACCCGTGCTACATTAAGATACCAGATTTAGATATGAAAGGATGCTTGATGAACAACTCCTTCATTCTACTGTATTAGAAACTGAAGTCAATGGAGCGGCTAGGTGGCACAGTGAATAGAGCACCAGCCCAGGAGTCAGAAGGACCTGAGTTCAAATTCGGCCTCAGACACTTAACACAAATCTAGCCATGTGACCTTTAGCAAGACACTTAACCCCAATTGCCCTACCTCCCCCCCTCCAAAAAGCAAAAATAAAAAAAAAGAAACTGAAGTCAAATAGATTGAATGACTTACTCAAGGTCACACAGATATAAGGTGGCAAAGCCAAGATTTGAACCCAGATATTGGGACTTTATATCCAGCACTGTTTTTCTATCCTGCACTGTATTACTCCACCTTTACACTGCTCTAATTGTTGGAAAATTTATCCTTGTACTGATTTCAAAACAACCTCCTTGTACTTACTCCTCACTCCTCTTCATCCTGTCCAATGGTGCCCCACAGGGCTAAATAAAACAAACCTAAATGTTTCTGCACATGATACCCCTTTAGATAAGTTAAGAAAATATTTCTCTATGAGGTCTTTTTCAGGTAAAGCACCCCTATTTCCTTCCATTCATTCCTGTGTGCCATGATTTTGAGTTGCAAGTTTAAATAAGAGGAACAAGAAATATCTAGAACATTATATTCAATGCTGGCATTGTATTCATTTGAGAATTGACCATAAAATTAAGACAATGCCAATGAAACAGGAGAGAGGTGAGAAAATTGCCAATATTAATCACTCATACAACTGAGAGTTTGTTACTCTTAAAATATTTCTCTTTAGTTCATTATTCTAGTCCATAAAACTTCCAAGTTTGGATTCATTGTTGGCTCTTTGTTCTTTCTTGTCCTCACTCTACCTCCTGTATCTAATCAGTTGGCAAATCTAATAAAATCCTACCTCCACCACAGAGGAGACAGTGTGTTTCAATAGAAAGAACACCGTTGGGGCATCTGGTTTCAAATCCTGCTTCTGATGCATACTATTTGTATGACCCTAGGCAAATTATTTCCCTTATCTGGGTCTTAATATTCTCACTGGAAAATGAGGGGTTGGACTAAAAGGATTCTGAAGTTCCTTCCAACTATAGAGCTGTGATCCTATGAATATCTCTTGGTTCTATTAACTTCTCTCCACTCACATAGTGCTGCCTGGGACCATGACTTGGGCTTAGGAAGATATTGTGATGGGGAAAAGGAATGTTCAGTATTGTCATGTTGTAGAAGAAAACCTGAAGTTATATATTTATAACATATATAATATATATAATGTTATATCATATAATATATTTATATTAATATATAGTACATTATAAATATATAACACATTATATATTTATAATATATTAAGCTATTATGTAATAGCTGAATATTTATTTCTATAACTACTAAGTAGAGAAAACATTCACCTAATAGTTGAAAATTGTCCAAATTCTAAACAATGTTTGCATGTTTCAAGTATATCTAAGCCTTCTGAAGAACTGAAAACAACAACAACAATAACCACAACAAAAACAAATCTAATAAGCCAATATAACCTCATTAGTTTCCCCGAGGTTAGGACCTAAAAGAAAACTGACACATATGTTTATATGACATAGAGTTATGACATATATTTAATAGTGTTCTGGATTTGGACACTTGAAGGCCTGAGTTCAAATAAGAATATAACATAATAATAATAGCACCAATGGTTGTTATGAGGAGCTAACCATATAGTTCATCTAGAGCAAAGTCTAGTGTATGTGTGTGTGCGTGTGTGTGTGTATGTGTAAAGAAAGACAGAGAGAGGATAAATGTGCATAAATTAGATATAGTATAAAATTTGTATATACATATAGTATAAAATTATATATAAATATATTATATATAAATTATACGTAATATGTAAATTATAAAATTGCAAATGTATATGTTAGATATAAATGTATATGCTAGATATGATATAGTATATAAATCCATCCATTAGTATAGTATTTAAATTATAAGTTTATATAAATTAGCTATATTATAGTATATATTCAGGTCAATGTTGGATAAGCAGACAATTTTTAAACTTGACATGTTTTTCAACTTGAAAAGGCTTCAAGCCAAGACCAAAGTACAGGGAGTGTTGGTGCATGATTTTCTGTTTGCAGATGATTGTGCACTCAATGCAGCTTCTGAAGTTGAGATGCAACAAAATATGGATCAATTCTCTGCTGCTTGTGCTAATTTTGGTCTAATACTTAACACCAAGAAAACACAGGTGCTCCATCAGCCACCACCACACCATCCATATGTGGAACCATCAGTTACAGCAAATAGACAAGTTTTGAATGCTATGGATAAGTTCATTTAACTTGGTAGTATACTTTCCAGGAATGTGCACATTGATAATGAGGTTAATGCACACATTGCCAGAGTTATCTCAGTATTTGGGATGCTCTGACTGATGGAATGTATGTGAGAGAAGAAGTATTAGACTATCAAACTGAAGGTCTACAGAGGCATTGTGCTAACCTCTTCTGTTATATGCCTGTAAAACCTGGAGAGTATACCAGCCCCATGCCAGGAAACTGAATTGTTTCAATTTGAATTGTTTTAGGAAGATTCTGAAGATCACCTGGCAAGATAAGATAACTAGACACTGAGGTCCTCCCTCGAACTAAACTGCCAAACTCTATTTCAGAGAGTGTAATTCCAGTGGGTTGGCCATTTTGTTCGAACACAAAACATATACTTACCAAAAAGACTATTTTATAGAAAACTCTCACAGGGCAAGCATTCACATAGTGGTCAGAAGAAGTAATATAAGAAAACTCTCATTGTATGACATGGGAGACACTGGCACAGGACTGCTCAGCATGGTATGCCCACATCAAAGGAGGTGCTGTTCCTCTATGAGCAAAGCAGAATTGAAACAGCTCAAATGAAATCCAGAATGTGCAAATTTAGAGAATCCACCCTGAATATTCCCAAGGACTATTTTGCCAGACCTGTGGTAGAGCATTCTGAGCTCATATTGGTCTGATCAACCACAGTAAGACACATTGAAACTTGACTCTAGCATGGTGATGTCATTTTGGTCCTCTTCAAGAATGAAGGACAACAACCAACCAACCAACCCAGTACATATTATAAATTAGATATAATATGCAAATTAGATAGTATTAAAATGCTAGTTATTATTGTTATCATATGCCTTATTATACAATCACCAAAGCAAAGTTACATTGTTACATTCAGTTCACCATCAGTTGGTGATTACAGTCATCTACTTCAACTGATAATGGATATTAGATCAGAAAATAACACTCATGAACATGTGTACTCTGAATACACTTTCTGCTCTCATGCACAAACAGACTATATTTTAATTGACTTTGCTGGAAATTAACTTAGACTAAAAGGATTTGAATTCATGGGATGCCTAACAATAGAAACATTAACAGATTTATTATGATGGAGCAATTTACAGGACAACTTGTAATCATCTCATTACCCAAACTGCAGCTTTGCAGCTTTCCAGGTTTTTTCAAGTAGTTAAGTAATCAGGTATGATTATTTTCATTCCTTCAAATCCAAATTAGTTTGAATTCTAGCCCAATTTCCATGTGATGGCCTTGTTACTGCCTAGCTGCTTCCTCTGCCTCATAACTCAACCAAACCCTGGGCATATGATGTCATCTCCTGCTAGGTCCTGCCCAGATGTGAGGGGAGGAACAAGAGTACTTACTTTTCAAAGGTGCCCTCGCTATTTATAACCTCAATCTTCTGCTGAATTTTGCTTTGTATATAAGTCATTCAGTATCCTTAGTGTTCCAGAGAGGATGCCCCCCCCAAGAATTCATATATTCCCAGAAATAATAATCATAATAAAGATAATAATGATGGTGGTGGCAGTGTTGGTGTTAATACTAAACCAGATGACAGTTGCATAGAATACAGAACATACTTTAAAGACATCTCATCCTCACAACAATCCTAGAGAAAGGTAATACAATAATTATTATAATCCCCATTTTAAAGATCAGGAAACTAAGGCTGAAAAGGCTAATGGGTCTGCCCCAAATCACACAACTAGTAAGTAGTGCAGGCAGAACTAGAATCAACAAGAATGCGACTGTCATGTCTTTTTTCATTCAAAAAGTGGAGAAATTGGAAAAAAAAAAAAACAACTGATTGGCTAAACAAAACTTGAAAAAGAATATTGCAATTATATATAAGGCAGTAAATTATATGGAATGCATTGTTGGCAGACTCTCTGAGGAGTGGAATACTTTGACAGCCTAGATGATTCCTTTTCTGAAACTTTTTGCCGTAATTATCTGAAGATGTGAAGAGAAGTTTTTTTTTTTTTTAATCAGCATATAAACAAGATGGTGCCCCTCTTTGCGTCACTGTATTATGTTCCTTGTTTTGCTGAATTCCCTGATTCCCCTTTCATATACAAATATACACAGGTGCTTGGCCTACTTTCTTTATTCCTGCTTTCTCAGGGAACTCATCTACTCTATTCACCAATTCACAGTTCAGTCTTAAGTATGTATTTCTTTTTTTTTACCCATATTTACAAGTTTATAAGCATATCTCCACTTAAATATTATATTGCCATTGAAAATAGGAAATATGTTGTCTGTCTTATAATCACCAGATTAGATTTACTCAAACATATTCTCATACATAAATTCTGGCACATATGTATAATGTACACACACACACACACACACACACACACACACACACACACCATCCCTTCCACATGAACACTCAACAAACCCATAGAAACTGTGTGGAGGTCAGTTCTGAAGGGAACCTCTCTCCCATTATCATATATGGTTGGCATGTAAAGGAAAAACTAGGTGAAGAGCTAAGACCCTCAGCTACCGCCCTCTTTTTCTGAATTATGTGTTTCTGTCAAGTGAAAAATATCTCCACTCTTCTTTCGGTTATCTCTACAACTCAGAAGTGCTCCCTTGTCCTACACATTGTGTTTTTGTTTTGTTTTCTTTTTCTATGATTCCATAGACCTGTCATTCAGCTGTTTCAGTTATATCCAACTCTTTGTGACCCTATTTGGGATTTTATTGTCAAAGATAGTGGAATAATTTCCCGTTTCCTTCTCAAAGTCATTTTATAGATGAGGAAACTGAGGTAAACAGGAAGTGCCCAGGGTCACACAGCTATTAAGTATCTGGGGTCAGATTTGAGCTCAGGAAGATAAGTTTTCCTGACTGCAGGACAGGTTCTCCATCTGCTTCACCAACTAGCTGCCCCATCCATAGAGAATAGAGCTCATATTAAGGAAGGGGACTCCACCAATGCAGATGCTGATCAAAAACTCTTCTCCAGTTTGTAGTCTTAGAGAGCTTCCTGGTACCCTGAGCATAGGTCTTCCCAATGCAAAGGCCACACCCCGAGTCACTACTCCATATGCCTTATCCATAAATAGTAGGCACTTAATAAATGTTTGTTGAGTTGAATTGAGGAAGAGGAAGAGAAAAATGAATTAAGTGAAGTGAGGAGTCTACCCTATGTAGCATGTCTCCTCTTTCCCTCCTCTTCATTTTCCCTAATTTCCCCTCCTTTTCTGTTGTTATTGTTGTTGTTCAATAGTTTTTCAGTCATGTGACCTCTTTGGAGGTATTTGTGACCTCATTTGAGGTTTTCTTGGCAGAGATACAGGAGTAGTTTGCTATTTCCTTCTCCAATTTATTTTACAGGTCAAGAAACTGAGGTAAACAAGGTTAACTGACTTGCTCAGGGTAAGCATCTGAGGCCAAGTTTGAACTTGAGTCTTCTTGACTCTAAGCCCAGAGCTTCATCCACTGAACTATCTACCTGTCTCTCCTGTTAGGATTCCTTAAATTAAAAAAAAAAAAGACAGGATCTTAACTCCATGCATCAATGCATGAATTTATGAATGAGTGAATAAATTAAATGGCATCTATTAAATGATAACCATGTGGCAGGCATGTGCTAAGTGCAGGGGATATGAAGACTTTACCTGCACTCAAGCAGCTTATTATATCCTAATAGCAGAAGACAACACAAAAGTTAGTGAAAGGATTGGGAGGTGATACCTGAGCATGGTTTAGAAATGGCTGGCAATGGCAGGGTGACCTGGTTCTTGACTAGATAAAGGAAAGCTTATGTATCTGAGTACAGGGGAAGAATTAAAGTTCTGGTGGGAGGAACATGAGGAAGATCACCAATGTACTTTGAAATGCATATATAACACAGAAAGCCCAAACCTGGCATCCCTTCCCCCTGCCTTTTGAGATAAAATATCTTTAAAATTAATCTAATTTCAGGTTTTTGGTAACCCTATTTCCAATCCAACTGCTAATAAAAATCCACAGCCCCTGAGGCTGATCTCAGTTAATTTTAAATCTGATTAAACAATTGATAGTAAAGTAGAGTCTCCAGAAGATTTAATATTCTCTGGAGTATTTGGTCTGAAAAGAGAAGCTCATTAAGGAAAATAAATCTTCAGTTGGTGAAACAAGTGGAAGAAAAGTTTTGTACAGAGGTGTTTTGTGTGGTCCTGGAGATTGCCTTGCTAACCTTCCCCTTCTCAGTCCTAGAGTGTGAAATAGATGAGGTCAGCAGTGTTTATAATGTGCAGCTGCTATAAAAGCATCCATGGGGACCCAGCTGATTCCAGATTTCTCCAGGGACTACAATAATTTAATTCCTCTGGAAAAGGGGACTATCTCAATCCTGAACTATCTTTTTTTCATCTTTTTAATGTTTGTTTTTTTTATTTTAAACTCAAAAGCCAGAACAGAAATACAGAATACAGAAAAGAAACAAAAACATATCATAACATTAAATATTGGAACTCAAATACATAGCAAAAAAGGCAAAAAAGCATGTCATCTACATAGAAGAACATAAGAGAGGATTCAAAATATGTAACAATAAATTTTCATTTCAAGAAAATCTGTATGATAAATAGTACAAATTGTGTTGAGAACTGTCTATTTTTTCTTTACTTCCTTGGCTTTCCTTCTTTTTCTGCTGTGAACTTTTTTACTTTGTTCTTTCGTCCCCTCCCTCCCCAAAAGGCTACAATTAAGTTTGGATATGTTTCTCTATAGATATAGATATATACATACAAATATACATATATACATATGTATATAGATATGTACTTTCCCAAACAACTCTACCCCTGAACTTTTAAAATTCATATCATACTTGGGTTTACCTCAGTCTTTCTTATGAGCTACCCAATTATTAATAAGAATCTTAGACATATGTTTTACATCTTACATATATAAAAAAGTAAATAGTTTGTTCTTATGAATCCCTTGTAAACAGTTTTTGGTATCTACCTTATATTTCTCTTGGTTCTTAATATTCTATTAAGCCCAGGTTTTTTTTAACAAAGTCTTGGAAGTCTGACAATTGATCAAATGTCCATTTTTTTCTCATTCAGAATAATACTTAACTTTGCAGGGTGTGAATTTTTTGGCCTGAGACCCAGTTTTTTTTTGCTCTTTGATATATAGTGTTCCAAGACCTGTAGTCCTTTAATGTGTCTGCTGCTAGGTCCTGTGTGATTCTAATTGTGGCACATGATATTTATATTGTTTTAATCTTGATGCTTTTAATATTTTTCCTTGAGCTGGGGATTTCAGAATTTGACTATAATATTTCTATAACCTTTCTTCATAGGATCTATTTTAAGTAGTGATTGATGGGTTTTTTTTTCTATTTTTACTTTTCCCCCCTTGTTCCAATGCTTCAGGACTATTTTCTTTAATTATTTCTTGTTTTATTTATTTATTTTTTTATCATAACTTTCAGTTAGTCTGATTGTTTTTGTGTTTTCTCTTCTTGATCTATTCTCCAAATCTGTTGTTTTTCTAATAAGACTTTTTACTTTTTCTTCTATTTTTCATTATTCCTATTTTATTTATTGATTTCACAATCTGTCATAATTTCACTGGTTTCACTTTGCCTATTTCTAATTTTCCAGGTATCGTTTTCTTCCTTAAGATTTTGGATTTCCTTTTCTAATTAGTTGACTTTACTTCATAACCTTCTTATTTTTCTTGGATTATTCTTTTATTTTTTTTTTACTTTTCCCTCTATCTTTGTCATTTGATTTTTAAAGTCTTTTTGAAGATCTTCTATGAATTCTTTTTTGGGCAAGTGACCATTTGACATTACTCTTTGGGGGTTTCTTTACTTCAGTATGCTCTTCTGAAAATGTATCCTGGTCATCTCAATTCCCATTATTGCTTTATAGAAAGCCATTGGATTCTTTCTCCTTTACCTGTACTTTTTTGTGTGGTAATAACTTACTTTTTGTAATGCCCTGGGGTATGCAGCATTTTGTAATGCCCCAGATCTTTAGTTCTCCATTCTAGCCTGGAACCGAAGCCAAACTTCCAACCTCTTGTAAGTGCCCAGTCAGGGGCTTTTTGCCCCACTGCTTCTGCACTCACTAAGCAACTCCCTTTACTATGGGGGGGGGCGGGGCAGTAAAAGTTCCTGTGGCTGGGGCCAACTAACTCCAGGGCTTCCTGCTTGTTGTAAAAGTGGGCCCTAAACTGGAGATGTTTACTCATGACAAGGACCAAATCTCATCCTGGGATTTTTCTTCTGATCTTTTCAAATTATCCTAGGAAGATCCATGTTGTACCCCTATTCTTATTTTCTTTTACTAATATATTGTTTGGCCTAAGATGCTGTTTTAGCTCTTTTGTGGGAGAAAATCTTGAGAGCATGGAATTTTCTGATCTACTGTGCTGTCTTCCGAGAATCATCTCCTATGTTTCTTAAGGTAAATAATTTGTTATCCTCTGATCATTAGTCTTGTACTTCCCAATGCATTGTTACTTCCTGAATAATCTAGCACCAAGGTGCTCCTTTATTCCTCTACCACGGCTATACCACTTTGAATTTTAACTAGAGAAATTCATTTGAAGAGATATGAGTACAATCAGGATCTATACAGACTTAAATGTATTACCAAAATGGTATGCACAAGTAGTTATTTTTTCATTTTTCAAATTTGGTATTGAGGTTTAATTTTTATTGGAATTGACCTCCAAAAATCAAAATAATAATAAAAAACAAGAATACATTACAATACATTTTGGGCAGCTAGGTGGCACAGTGAGTAAGAGTGCCAGCCCCAGAGTCAGGAGGTCCCAGGATCGGTTCCAGCCTCATACTTAAGATCCACACAAAAATAACTGGCCGTGTAACCATGAGCAACTTACTTAATCCCAATTGTTTAAAAAAAGTTTAATTTTTTAATTTACAGAAATTATTTTTCCTCACACCATTATGACATTAAACAATAAAAAATGAACTTTTTCCTTGTAAAAAAAATACAAAGTCAAGCAAAACTAATTTCTTCATGGGCTGTGTTTAAGATGTCTCATTCTACAACCTCATTATATCACCTTTCTATCAGGAGGTGTGCAATATATTTTATCATTGGTTCTCTGTTATCTTGGATCGTAATTGTACTGATTATAGTTCTTACAGATTTCAAAGTTGTTTGTCTTTACAGTAGCTTTTTTTTAATTGTTCTTCTGGTTCTGCTCATTTCATTCTTCTTCAGTTTATAAAAGCCTTCTAAATTGTTCATTTTTATAATATTAATGTAATAATACCATTTCTTCTTCTGATACTGCTTACCCAATTCTGCATCAGTTCATACAATTCTTTTCATGTCTTTTAAATCATCTATTTCTTCATTTCTTAAAGTACATTAGTACCATCACATTCTCATGTACTACAATTCAGGCATTCTCAATTAATGAGAATCACTTTAATTTCTAATTTTTTACCTCCACAAAAGAGTTGCCATATATATTTTGTACATATAAGGTGTTCTTCTTCTTTTTTGATATTTTCTGTGTATTGGATTAGCAGTTTTAGAGGTAGGCCAAATAGCATGCACTGTTCAGTGACTTTTTGTGTATAATTCCAAACTGAATTCCAGAATAGTTCTACACACTCACAGGACTACCAAAAATATGGTGAATCCTTAAACAGACCTCTTTTCTCATGTGTTAATGGGTCTGTTGTCCCACAGCCCTCCAACATTTGGTATTTTCCTTTTCCCCCCATCTTTACCAATCTTATGAGTGTACTTTAATTTTGGGGAAGATTTGAGCCTTTATTTGACTTGTATGACTTGACAGTTTTAAATAAACAACTACTTACTATAACAAAAAAAATTTCCAGCATACATGGTTTATTTTTTAAAAAGGTTCCTGTTTCTCCACTGTATATTGTAATTTATATAGTTTCCTTCTATGTTAACCCTACCCTCTACTCTATCTTGAAATTAACACTCCTCAAAAGTTGAAGAACTTTGAGAAAAGGTAAGGTTACAGTATCCTAGTAATTAAATGGAGTGACATACTAGAGTGCTTGGCTTGAAATTATATAGATCTTTAATGCTTTTAATGCACTTTATATGAATTATTTCATTTGATTCTCACAACAACTCTATATCAGAGATATTATTATTGTCATCATTTTACATATAAGGAAATTAAAACTCAGGGAAATTGTGACTTTCCCAGTGTCACATGTCCAAGACCAAATTCTAAGCCAATCTTCTTAACTCCAAATCTAGTGCTTTATTTACATCACAGAATACATGACAGCATGTATGGGAAGGCTGGTGAAATTCTTAATTATTTCTTCCTTCAGAAGGAAGAATGTTCCTCCTCTAACAATATGTTGGTTTGTTGGTCATTGGTCAAAAGGTCTTATATTTAGAATACCAATAGGTAAATTTGTTTTTTAATTGTTCTAAAAACTCTACAAACTCTGCAAAAGGTGAATTGGGAAAAGAAGAACACTTTCCATTCCCTTTTCTGGAACCATGACTGTAGAAATTTTGAAAAAAATACCACAAAAGATGATTTGTATTTTTTATTGCTTAAATAATTATTCCTTTATATTCTTGTCCCACAAACTATAAAAGAAAGAAAAGCATCAACTATCATTGTGTGTCTTTCTTGTGATAAAATTCTACTGAAGTGGAGGTGGTCTCAGACAACACAATCATTGTCAAGCTCATCCTCAAAACCTTTTCCATCTTCTTCAGGTCTGACAAAGATCATGTTCATGGCCCAAGCCTTTGTGAATACATGGTGATATTCTTGCCATGATGAGACATTGATATTAGAATTTCAGGGTAGGTTTAGGAAAAGAATAAATTTGTGATGATTTTAGCTGTGTTCAGAGAAATGAGAATAATAAAGAAAGATCATAAGATCATAGATTTAAAGCAGGAAGCAACTTTGAAGTTCTTAATTCCAACCCCATCATTTCACAGAGGAGGAAACTGAGACTGAAAGCTTAAGTAACTTACCCAAAGTTTTACTCCAAGCATCAGGATTGTATGGCATAAGGATACATTGGGGTTAATAGCATAAGGATAGCGGCAGTTTGATGGCATAATAAGTGGTGACTGTATAAGTAGGAAGACCTGAGTATGAATCCAGACTCAATACCTCTGAAAACCTGGGCAAATCATTCAATTCAACCTTTGTTTTATCATATGTCATATAGGATAAAATAGCATCTACCTCACAAGATTGTTATAGGATCAAATTAAATAAGACAAAATATATGAAATGCTTTGGAAACATTAAAGCACTATATAAATATTCACTATCATTATAATAATGTGACAAAGAGAAAGCATAACCACCCAAGCCTATTCAGTTCTGAATGTATCTATAAAAGATAATGATCTTCACACAGATTCTAAATAGAACAAAGATGGCTGAGAGGGAGTTAAAGTCCAAGGCAAGTGGGGAGATAGGAAAAAAGTTCCTAGTTGCTTTTGATTTATTCATGTCTCCAGTTCCCCAGAAATGCATACCCCAATAGTGAAAGGACATATAATCATAAAAGCCACCATGAGTAATCTTTCAGCAATCATGGTGAATAGCAAATATGTCAGAAATGGAAAGTGACAGGAAATGGGAAAATGCCTTGATTTTTAAAAAAAGGCTTAGGGATTAGCTAGATTTAGGGAGCCACAGACCAATGAGATAGATATCATTCTGCACCAACATCAAGAATCAATTGTTCTATAAATGATTTATGTCTAGAACAAGAAAAGATAATCACTAGAAACAGGAATGAATTGACAAAAAAATTCATGTGAATCTAATCACTTTTCCTTTTAAGATAAAGCATTTTCCATCTCATAGACCACTCAAAGTTGGAAGTTACTGCCTTGTTAGATAATAAGCTTCCTGTCATTAGAAGTATTCAAATGAATGTTTTCCCTCATACTCCCACATTTAAGTAAAGTCTATTGAATAAAATATTTCTATAAATGTAGATGTGAGTCTGTATTACATTAAATGGCCATTTGTATGTTTTCCAGAGTATCTTAATGTTGGATAGAAGGACATTTTCACAGTATATGGATAGAATAGTTGAAAGCAATTTTTTGATTCTTATATACAGAAAAGAAATTGTGAGCATCAAAAATAGCTAGAATTCCATTAATTCTCATATTATCTTGTCCCCACATATAAAATCAGATTCTCATAGGTAGGTGGGAGGAATGGGGCAAGTATTTACTAAGCATCTAGTACAGGTGAGGCACTCTGCTAAATGTTTTTGCAAATACCTTATTTGATCCTCACAAAAATCTTGAGGTAAGTACCATTATTATATCTTGACCTTGGATAAGTCCCTTAACTTCTGTTTGGCTCTGTTTCTTCTGTTATAAAATGAATATAATAATAGCACCTACATTGCAGGATTGTTGGAAAGTTCAAATGAGATAATAATTTCAAAGTACTTGGCAGAATGCCTGGCACATAGTAAGCACTATATAAATGTTATCTATTACTATTACTATTTATTATTACTATAATTATTATTATGTTGTTGTTGTTGTTGTTGTTGTTGTTGTTATCTCCATTATAAAGTTGAGGATACTGAGGCATACAATGGTTAAGTGATTTTCCCATGGTCATATAACTAGTAAGTTTCCAAACCTTGATTTAAATTCAGATCTTTCTTACTCCAAGCCCAATGCTCTGTGCATAATGATTTCTCCAAGATGCCTCAACCTAGAAAATGAACCCAAGAAAACCTGGATGAAATATATCAAGGTGACAATTTTAGTCAGTTACCTATTCTACCCCACCCAAGTATACATTGAATTAAACAATTCATTGGTGTTTACTAGTGATTACACAAAGTTGACTTCTGTTAGAAAGCTCAATATCTTTAGATGCTTTTAAATTTTTATATTTAGAGTTTCTAAGACCTACTCAATTTAAGAAATATATAAAGATATATAAGCCGTCAGTAAACTCCCACTCTTACAAAAAATCCCAAAATATCTGTTAAAATTCTATCAGTTAGAGATTGGCAGAATGATAATTACATGTGGGAAGAACAGCAGTTTCCATGATAATTATGTGGGCTGTGAACAGATTTTTCAAAAAAAAAAAAAAAAAAAAACACTGGGCTACAGCCTAATGAATGCACTCATTAACCTTAATGGCATCAGGTAGAAAATGGGGAGAGATTCATTCTGGAAGATGACAGTCAATTCACCCTTCCAAAATAATTAAAACTGCTGCATACAATAGTAGTGTTTTCCATCCTTATAATGAATGGAAAAGATGAGGTGAAAAGAAAGGGGTGTTTGTTCACATGCCATCATCAGCAAAAAGGAATGTTTTTGATAAAGGTGGTTGAAACAGCAGTCTTGATCTTAATGTTCTAATCTTCTGAGACTGAGAACATTGTTGGCTGTAAGATGTAATGATGTTACCCTGCTATATATAGCTCAGGGCATAGAATTATCAATGAGCTACTATGGCTTATTACTAACTGAAATTTATTTATATAATACAGCTGTCTTTGTCCTGTTATACCACCTCCTCCACACCTACCATATATTGTTTGTGTTTCAAGGTCCTCAGAAGGAAAAGGCTCTCTGGAGACGGTTAGGACAGAGGGCAATAAGATTCCCTGGGAAAAAAAAATGACAACAAAATGGTTTGATCTTTGTTCCTTTATAGTTTAGCCTTATCACCCTTTTTCTAGAGTATTATCTTTTTTTTGGAGGGGAGAAGACAGGGCAATTGGGGTTAAGTGACCTGTCCAAGGTCACATAGCTAGTAACTGTTAAGTGTCTGAAGTCATATTTGAATCCCGGTCCTCTTGAATCCAGGGCTGATCCTCTATTCACTGTTCCACCTAGCTGCCCCTGGAGTATTATCCTTTATTCCATTCAAAACCCACCTCTTGATCTGCAGGCATTACAATTGACTGGAGAGGTTTTTTAAAAGTTGGGGGGTTAGCCCTGGCATGGTTTATGATTAAACTTGTAAGTTATCACATGCTAAAGAAATAAGTCTTGAATCTCCATGATCTAGCAATTGTCCTTGGATTCTCACTCGCAAATATGATGGTTCCCTTGCACCCTGTGCACAGGAAACCTTTTACAAATTTTAGGAATATTACAAGCCAGCAACAATGTTACCATGTGTATGTATATATATCAGGGCAGGGGAACTTATATATATATATATGTATATATATATATATACATGTATATGTATATATAAGATAATAGATTCATACCTACACAAATACAAAGAACCTCAAAGGTCATCTAGCTTTATCCCCTTCTTTTATAGAGAAGGAAATAGTCCTATAGAGGTTAAGTGATTTGCACCAGTAGTTAATCCAAGAGTTAAGATTTGAAACCATGTCTTTGGATTCCAATATCAGCTATTTCTACTGAATAAGGTTTTCATGATTACATAAGCTCTCTTCTAAGAGGGACACTGAACTTGCAGTCACAAATTGGACTTTTGATCAGAACTCATGGATGACTTAACATTCCCTCATTTTGCCTACTATGCCTGTCCTCAATACAGATGGCTCTGTCTCCCCTTGCAAATTAAAGAGAACATCCTCCTTGAATTCAACATCAACCAGGGTCATGGAATTATTGTAAAGTAATATGGATTTTGTTGTTTTTCATAGCAAACATTGAAAAACAAAGATAAACATGCTTCAGTCATCTCACCAACCAGGATCCAGGTGGAGAAGAATTTTAAACTTTTTTAGACTCCACTTTTATATTGAACAGTTATAATGCTATTTCATTGTGATGATCTAAAAACTCCTATTTTCTTTTCAATAAATACCTGAAGAGGTATATATAGTGTTGCAAAACCTGATTTAGATAGTGAACTTTATTATATACAAAATCCTCTGGGCTCACCAAATAACTATTATGACCATTAATCTGTCTTATGTGCCAGTGGGTTAATACAATAGATGAGGAAAATACTAACTATACATGTCCATAATCACAGATGATATTTACATAATAATGGCACAACTGCCAATAGTGCCAAGCCTATAGTGTTCTGTTATTGTTGCTGCTTGTCATTTCATGAGTGCCAACAACTACTCTTCATTTTATTTTATTTTTTTTAAAGCAATTGGGGTTAAGTAACTTGCTCAAGGTTACATGGCTAGTCATTATTTATGCGTGGGTGCTCATTTTCTGAGGCCGGATCTGATCTCGGGTCATCCCAACTCCGAGGCTGGCGCTCTTACTCACTGCGCCACCTAGCTGCCCCTACTCTTCATTTTATAAAAACATAAACTGACGAAGAAGAGTGATGAGATGCAGGAGTCACAGAAATAGAACTAACCAGTTAGTTTCTGTAATATCACTAGTTGTGCTAGCTAGAACTTAGGTAAGAATTAAGGTTAAAAAATGACCTGGATAAGATAAGGAATGGGTGGACTTTTTAAAGTGACAAATGAGTTTTAGAAAAAACCTAGGAATTAGAGATTGATGGGGGTGAGAAAAAGAATGTTTCAGGGCAGATTAAACAATTGAATTTTTATCTCCATGGTGAAAATGGGGAGATTGAAATGATTCATAGTAGAATAGGCAAGTTATACTAAATGTTTTCTGTGCTGAGGTATACATGGGACAACAAAATAAATAAAGGATGGAGTAAAATGGTTTTGGGCAAAAAAATCATTCATTCCTATATCTGCTCATCAGAAGCATTCCATGTAGTTACTATATATTTTTATGTTTATTATTTTGGGTCACGATTTCAAATTTATGTTCATGATTTTGGGTCAGTGGTCTTCCTCCTTTAGTTCTGAGAGTACTTTTTAAACCTGAAATAGTAAAGGTAACCTACTAACATTCTTCACTCTATCCTCCATTGTGTCAATTTCTAAGAAAGAGCTGGCTCTTCTTGCTTCTGCCAAATACTCTTGAGATCTTGATCTAATCACATTCTATCTCCTTTAGGAGCTTTCCCCTTCCATAATGCTTTCCCTTTGCCTAGTTTTAAATTTTTCCTTACATATTAGCTCCTTTTCTACTACTTAAAAAAGCCTAGTTCTCCCCCATCCACAAAAAAATCCTTCACTAGACCCAACCAATCACTTTAAGTAATCACTCTTCTACTCACTTCCACATCCAAATTTCTAGAAAAAAAAATTTCTACTCTCATTATCTCTACTTCCTCTCCACTCATTCACTACTCACCCTCTTAAATCTGTCCTTATAACTTACAACTCAACTGTTCTTTCCACAGTTACCAATAATCCCTTGATTGGTTAATTTGATTACCTCTTAACAATCTTCATTCTTTTTAACTGCTTGGCAGTATTTGAGACTGTTGGGTATCTTGCCAGCCTTTGTGCATTGGTCTCCTTCATGTGTTCTAATGGGACATTCTCCCCTTGTTCTGTGCATTCCCACAATCCATTCAACCATTCTTAGAAAATATACCCTTTGCCTCAGAGAAATATGAATTCCTTTCAAAGGTCAGCTCAAAACGCACAATCTACAGGGAAGGGACCCATCTCAATCTCCTCCCCACTCATCACTGATTGCCCCCACCAGGAAGATAGGTAAGTAGGTAGGTATACAGATATATGCAATGTTATTGTTTTTCTCATGTAAAATAATGTAGTCTTTTAGGGCAAGATTATTTCATTTTATCTCTCCTTTTTTTTTAATCTTTAGTGCCTATATCAGAACCTGGTTATAGTAGATAATAAATCTTTAATGAATGATGACAAAGTGACACAGGGATGTGTTAAACACACTGTACTCTTCTGTTAATAAGCAGCAAAAGGTAGATAGCAATGATAAAGGCATCCTTAGAGATACTACCTTTGTGACCTTCAGAACTATGGAGAGCTATAACCTGATAGGATCAGATCAGATTATTTCTAATGTCCATTCCAACTCAAAATTCTATGATCACAAGAAAATACTGAAGTTGAAGAGTGTTTCGAGAACTTTTGACTCAGGGGTCTAAATTTCTGGATAAAATTTTCAGCTCTAACAAATTGCTAGCTACATGGCCTAAGTCATGCTCATTAATTTCACTAGACTTTACTTTCCCTTATTTATAAAATAGGGAGAATTGTATAAACTATTATTGCTTCTTCTTTCTTCTTCTTCTTCTTCTTCTTCTTCTTCTTCTTCTTCTTCTTCTTCTTCTTCTTCCTACTTCTACTACTGCTAATACTAATAATAATAGCATTTATATAGCACCAATTTTGTGCTAAGTACTGTACTACTTTGATCATTCCAGTCACATTAGATTCTTCATGACCCCATTTGGAGTTTTCTTGTCAAAGATACTGCAGTGCTTTGTCATTTCCTTCTCCAGTTCATTTTACAGATAAGGAAACTGAGACAAATAGGGTTATTTGACTTGTCCAGGGTCACACAGCTAGTGTCTGAGGCCAGACTGAATTCAGGTCCTCCAGACTCCAGGCCCTGCACTCTATCCACTGAACCACCTAGCTTCTAAGGCACCTAGTTGTGCTAAGCACTTTACAAATATTACCTCACTTGGTACTACAATAATCACAGGAGGTAGGCACTATCATTATCCTCATTTTGCAGATGAGGAAAGTGATGATATTAAATGACTTGTCCAAGGTCCTTCACAGCTAGTAAGGTGTCTGAGCCTGGACTTGAACACGTCTTCCTGCCTCCAGACCTAGTGCCCTATCCACTGATCAACCTAGCTGCCATGGGATTATTATATCAAATGAGACAATGTATATTAAAGTGCTTTTTCACTTTAAAGCACTAATTTGAAGATAAGCTCATTTAAAATATTTTTTCATCATTACTTTATTGTTATCTTAGAATCATCCTCTCTTAGCAAGTTCATATGAATGTATGAAGGCTAATGAGTATTTAAGTTAAATAAAGTATTTAACTTAAGCTTTAGGATATAGCAACTTATCCAAACATGCTCCTCGATGTCATTTTGGCCATCCCTCAAAAATATTTAAAAATTGAAATGACTATCTGATAAAGGTCTTACTTGCACAAGGCCTTTATATGATAGCATTGTGTTCTATGTCAGTGGTAAACAAACTTGACCCTAGGCCACCTCTTTTTATGCAACCCACACTTAAGAATAGTTGTTATTTTTTTTGACATTTTTAAATACAGTAAAGTTTCATTTAAAATATTTAAAAACTTTCTTATGCTGACTTATAAAAAGCAGGCACGGTAAATTTGCCGTTCCAAATTTGAGTTGTAGTCAGTAGTTTTCCCATCCCCTGGTCTATAACAATAAGACCTCTCTGTAACTCACATGTGCTTCAATTCATGGGAAGAAATAAAAAGGATGTTAAGGTTTCTATCCTGATTCAAACATAGCATCGTTGTTCATTTTTTTGGTGGTGGTGGTGGTGGTGGTGGTAGTGTTATCATTTTGAACTGTTTCTATGTTTTCATCACTGTTAGGGATTCATAGTATGGAAGTTCCCTCTACCAATGCACATCAATAAATCATCTAATATCATCTAGAGACACAGAGAACGGAATGACTTCCCCATAGTTATATAGTTACTATATATCAGAAACAGAACCTGACTCCAAGTTTTTCTGCATTTGGCGTCAACTTTGTATCTATTATGTAAAACTATGTCTCTTATTGATTGCATGGTGTGTTTAAAATAATTCTAATATGTGAATGTAGAGAAGGGACTCATAATTAAAAAAGAATATGATGAGACATGAATAAATTAGTATGCTAAGGTCCTGACACTTTCTTCTGAGGGAATATTAGCTATAAGAGAAGGTACATGAAAAATCTCCATTAAAGTCAATGAATGAATTGTGAATGGCAAATTGGGCCCATTATAGGCCTACATTTCTTATATAATATTCCTAATAATAGTCTTACATAAGAATGAACTAGAATTAATAAACAGAGCAGTTCCACATCCAACTTTCATGGAGAAGGTAGTCTCTTCATAACAAATATCGTGCCTGCCCCATTTGCATGATGCCTGTGTGATGTCTGGAATGCCAATGAGAGTTTCATTCCCACAGCAGTAGGGTAACAAGTATACCCAAAGAGAAGGGAAGGCATGAATAGAATAGCCCCATTTCATTTTAACCTGCAGGTTTAAAACAAGTCTGAGTCTGAAAAGGAAAATCATGGGGATGATAGTGAGTGAACTAATATAAATAAATGCAATGATGAGACAAAGCAAACAGCTTTGAAATATTCTCTATCCTTTCTGGGAACAAGGCACGGACATAGACAGCTATGTGCCACAAGAAGCTTTCCTAAGAAATGGTATTTAATAATTGTATCATTAATATCTAGCAAATGTCATGAGGGAAATGTAAAATCAGAAAGGGGAGTGGTTCAGTTATGTAGCAAAAGGAAAGTTAGACCAATGGGCAGTCTTCATGCTTTACTGGAATTGATGAAATGACAGGAGATAATTCATTAGCTATTAGCTAGGGTTTATATAATGCTTTAATATTTACAAAGCACTTTATAAATATCTCATTTTGTCCCCACAACAACTGAAGGAGAAAGATATTATCATCTTCATTTTATACATAAGGAAACTGAGGTTAAGTGATTAATCAGGGTCAAAGACAGTGCCAGAGAATGGATTTGAAGTCAAATTTTCCTGATTCCAAGTTCACTACTATCCATAGTACCAGCTAGAGGAAGGCCCAAAACAAAGATAGCCGTGAAAATTTATCAGGAAGAGAAAAACAAGATTTGCAAAGGATGGGAGGCCATGTATATGTTAGATATACCCCTTTGGAAGGAGTTCTAACATTGATAGAACATAGGTGAATCAATTTTCTCAACTCATTAATTTATATGACCACATCTCACCTTATCTGTGTTGCCTGATATAATTAGTGCCCAATCTATCTCCCATGAGGTCAGCCCTGGTGTCAAAATGATGAGGATAGAAATACAAAAGAAAAACAGTTTCCAGCTCTCAAGGTATTTTCTTTCTAATAGTGAGAGAAAATACATATGGAGAAATATCAGGGGAGAGATAGTCACAGGAAAAAAAGTAATCATTAATTTGATTATTGTTGTCAGATGGAGTATGATGAAGATTAGGGAGAGGAGAGGGGTGTTGTCATTAAAGTTATTATTTAAGTGAATCTTAAATCATTATATAAATCCTAGCTAATGGCTAATGAATTATCTCCTCACATTTCATCAATTCCAATAAAGCATGAAGACTACCCATTGGTTCAAACTTTCCTTTTGCTACATAACTGAACCACTCCCTTTTCTGATTTTATGTTTCCTCATGGCATCTGATAGACATTAATGATATTATTATAAAACAGCATTTCTTGGGAAAACTTCTTGTGGCACATAGCTGTCTATGTTAATTGACAGCACTCAGTAATATGATATCATTGGTTGGTTTAGCCTAGTAGCTAGAGTAAGCACTTAACAATTAGCTTGGTTCCAGGATGCTTATACCCTGAAATCAAGCTAATTACTAGGGCTGACCTAATTACTGGAGGCAATTAAGAGGGGTCCTATAGACTCTCTCTCTCTCTCTCTCTCTCTCTCTCTCTCTCTCTCACACACACACACACACACACACACACATACACACACCACACCCGACACCCCAACCCCCCCCCAAAAGAGACAAATTAGAATTAAGTGAACCTACTAGGGTCACAGAGTTGGTATATATCAAAAATGGCATTTGACCCCTAGTCTTCCTGGCTCTGTGGACTTCTCCTTATCCATTATCAGGTGTCCTCTTACTACACCATGCTGCATTTTCACATATATTTTTAAAATAACATAGGGAAATATATTTGATCTTTGTTTTTATTTCCACTCTATCAGTCATATAGTAGGTGTTTAATAAATGCTCACTGACCAATTAGTTATTTCTCTATAAACTATTAACTTATAAACAGACCACTTTATGACACTACTATAAAAGGTAGGAGGAAAGAAAGGAGGAAAAGAACATTTTAAACTTTATTTATTTATTTGCTTATTTGTTTATTCGTTCATTCATTTATTTATTTATATAAAAACTTTTAACCCAAGTGCAAACACTTGAGTGTTATTTTCCACTTATACATATATCCATTCAGTCTCTGATGGAAAGGAGTTCAGGGGGTTTATCTCCTCAAACTCTAGGTTACATCTCCATCTCAGAGACTGTCCTCTCCCAGGCCATGAAGGGCTCAATGTTTTCCACCCTTCCACTCCTCTAGTGAGATGGATTATATTTTCCTCACCAATGGGCAATATAATATTAAATTTTATTTTTGAGAAACACTGAAACACTTATTTGATCATCATTAACTCTCTCTGGAACTTAAATTACATTTTGGTGGATTTCTGGGATGGAAAGAGTTTCTCTCCCCATGTGCCCTCTGAGATGTCACTGTCTTCTTTGCCACTTGTCCTTGGTCTTATCTTCCTAGTCCCATCCACTCCATTCCACCTTCACGGTAATAGTTGCAGAGTCTTTTGATCTGATATGTAACATCTTTACACCCCTACCTGGTAACATATCTAAGCAGCTCTACCCAGTCCTACTGACAGTTTCAAGTTTCTATAAAAATGACTTAATATTTTTTACCTCCCAATGATGTAACTTTTTCTGGAAGTTGTTTTATAGGTTGAACTGTCTGTCCATTACAGGGTTGTTTCATTTGAGGTCTTATTTTCATAGAACCAGTTAAATATTGTAGTTGGTGGTCAATGACCAGTATTTATCCTCTTCAGTTCTTGAAAATTAATTGTAAGCTATGTACTACAACTTGTGTCTTTGATGAAGAGGCCTTCTAGGAAAAGTTTTTTCTTTTTCTATTTGCAGACTTATCTATAGCAGTTTATTCAACTTTTAAGGATCTATGAGTTCATATATACAAACTCATGTGACTTTATTCACTATTTGCCAAAAGTTTCATCACCACATTCTGGTGATTGCTTCCTAATCTTACCTTGGAGAACAGACAGAAAGTCTTTCCACAGGCTTGTACTGGAAGTTTCTAAAGTTCAGTAGAGCCTATAGAATATTTCATTCCATTGTCATAACTGCTAATTCTGTGAGAGGAAAATGCATGTCTTACCTTTGTAAGGTATAATGTAATCAGTGTAAGGAAATGATGAAGTTTTAAATATGTAAACAAAACAATTTATACCCTGTAAGCCTGTTAAGGGGTGTGACTCTTTTTGGGTCAAAAAAGGACAAAATGTGATTGGCTAACTAAACAGGATAACCATACCTCTGGTTAAATAGGAGGGAAGTTTCCATAGTCACAATCTAATGAGAAAGGAGTCAATCCGTAAAAAGGACTGCAGGAGGCAGACTCTTATGCCTGTACAAGGAGACAGGAGAAGGGTAGGTTAGCACAAAGGAAATGCCATCCTCTTATTCTCAATCCCCTTTTATTAACCATGTTACCAAAGAAACTGGACCGGTAGGAGAAAAGCATCCATCCAGAAGCATTGAGAGACATACCAAGGGAACACTGAGAATAAACAGGAATAAATGTGCCTGCACAGCAACGGCTAAATACTGAAAGATACCTACTTGAAAGATAAAACAGGTCCAGCAGAGTATGAGCCCTGGTGAAGAAAAGAGTACTAGTTCTGGAGGCCAGGAAGGCACTAAACTTCATGGTCTGGCAGAAGCTCCAGCTCAGAGTAACTCCATGAGAACTCTGTGAAAGGAGAAAAGGATTTCCTACAAGCAGGTGTCATGAACTACTCTATTGTCACAGGTCCACTATCTGTTAACTATGGCTCACTACTTTCCTATTTTAAGCTTGAGCTCATTCTCCTTGGTGATCTTATGGGTGCACGGGAAGAGTGTGCCCCCATTTTGGAGGAAATGTAAAACATTTTGCAAACCACAAAGTGCTATATAAATGTCAGCTAATTTACTACTAATACTAGTAAAATATTAGTATTACAATTTCTAAGGTATTGTGTCAAAAATCATCATGGAAGTCTTTGCAAGTTAGAAGAAAATGTTGGTCACATTGTACCCTATTGTACCCCAACCTTGTATTGCCAAATAATTTGAAGAGAGATGCACATGAATACACTTGAGTAGATTACATCTGTTCCTCTAAGTTCACGTATTGTCTCTCTTTATGTGTCTCCCACAGTGATGGCTGGGCTGACAGGTATGATGTGACAGAGGGATACCAACGTGAAGCTGTTGGTGGAATTACAATCAAGCTCCAGTCTCCTGACGTAAAGTGGTTTGATGATTATTACCTGAAACTGCGACCAGAAACCAACCTTCGAAACCCTTGGTTCCAAGAATTTTGGCAGCATCGCTTCCAGTGCCGGCTGAAAGGGTTTTCACAGGAGAACAGCAAATACAATACCACTTGCAACAGTAAGTAGAGACATTGTTTTTTCTTTCAAAGGGAAGAAAAATGAAAGACTTGATTGAAATGACCACATCTTTAGGAAATGTAGCAGTAATTTACTCCAGAGGATGAATATTGTGTAAAAGGCCAATTCTGTTACTCCCAATACTGTAGGGAGGTGTAGGGAGAACAACCTCACAAGATTACATTAACTAGAGGGCATTATGCTAATGAGGCTCTAACCAATGTGATTGAGGCTACTGTTGTGGAAGATAGGACAGACTAACACCTATCATGGAAGGCTTCTCATATTTGTGATCTAATGTATGGTTATCACAATCTGTGCATAAGAATTCATGACATAATAGAATTACGCTGCATTGTCTAAACCATTGTGTATTCAGTTATTGGACTGATCAAAATGATGATCTAATGATCCAGTAATCTATGGTAGTAGGAGAGACAATGGAAATTAATCAATGAATGAAATGAAATGCAGTTATTAATTACTTACTATGCCTCTAGCTAAATGCTAGAAATGGAGAGTCATGCTTATCTGCTGCACTCGCTGCTCTGTTTTTGTAACCAAATCAGAATCGAGTTTCAAGAGCAACAGTAAGAGCACATTTTCTATAGCATTTGGTAGGCACTGATAATAATCAAACTAATTTGCATTTATATAGCACTCGATTTCATGGGTTGATAATCTATATATGACATAGGAGATAGTACCAAGGAAATAGAGGATAAGATAAGGAGGTAGACTGTTCATCTCTCAAAAGGCCTGACAGAAAGACAGTCCAATTATTGCACTGGTGCCCACAAAATGTAAAAAGACTAAAGGAAGGCTACTAACCCAAAGGATAGATCTTTCTAAGGGACGTATGGGTGAATATAGCCAAGAGCGTCACAGAAAAAAGACACATGGATGTGTTGCTATCTTAATTCAAGCATTTATTGGGCTCACAATATATGGAGGATACTATGCTAGAAGCTAGAGATACAAAAATGAAAACATCCCCTGCCTTCAAGGAGTTTATAGTCTATAAGTAGGAGTGTCTACTTCAGTGGGGGGGTCATAGTATACCTCCTCTGGAATAATTTGTCCAAATTCTGCTTTTATTTTTTTAAGGGCAATTGGGGTTAAGTAACTTGCCCAAGGTCACACGGCTAGGCTTTTTTGTTTGTATGTGGTAAGTGTCTGAGGCTGGATATGAATTCAGGTCCTTCTGACTCCAGGGCCAGCACTCTACTCATTGTGCCACCTAGCCACCCCCTAAATTCCCCTTTTATTAATAAGTGGGTAACATACTTGCCTGATTTCCACTTTTACCAATAGGTGAAGCAACAGATAGAGTGCTTTTGGTCCTGGAGTGGCCATGAAGTCAGAAAGACATCTTCCTGAGTCCAAATATAGCTTCAGACACTTACTGACTATGAACCTGGGCTGTCACTTAGACCTGTTTGCCTCAGCTACTCATTTGAAAAATGAGCTTGAGAAGGAAATGGCAAACTACTCTAATGTCTTTGCCAAGAGAATCCCAAATGGGATAACAAAGAGTCAGATACAATTGAAATGACTAGATAACAAGGGGAACACAAAGAAGTCAAAGGTTACTTCTCCTGTCAGGGTACCCTGTGGATCTATCAGTTTTAACCTCCCCATATGATATCTTTTTTTTTTTTAACTTCTGGTTTACATCATTCATTTCCACCAGATTATGAGTTACATTTTCCCCCCATTTTTTCCCTACCCACCACCCCTGAATAGCAGTCCCACTAGATATCCCCTCATCCAATCTGCTCTCTCCCATATCTTCTCCTATAACCCCCGCAACTTTGCCATTAGGGCAAGGTAAATCTCTGAGCCCCACTGCCTGGACATCTTATGAAACATTTAATTTTAAAACTTCGATTTTCAGATCCATTCCCTTCGTCCCTTGTCACCCACTCCCTCTGAGAAGATAAGCAATTCAGTATGTGTTGTACATGTATAGCTATGCAAAACATTACCATAGTAGATATATTGTAAAAGACTGCTTATATTTCCCTCCCACCCATCTCCCCTCCCACCTGGTCCATTCCCTACTTTGATCCTGTCCCTCTTTGATAGTGGGTACTTCCAACCTCCCCTCTCCCCCAGAATGCCCTCCCCTCCATCATCCCCCCTCTCATCCTCCTTTCCCCTACTCAGGAGAGTGAGTGAGGGTAAGATATTCCATTTAGTATGTATGTGATTCTCTCCTTGAGCCAACTTCAATGAGAATATGCTTTTGCCTTTTTGCCTTCCTGTTCTTCCCCTCCCCTGCAACTACTTCCCCTTGCCTCTTCTACATGAGATAGTTTACCCTACCCTGTCTCTCTCCATCTCCTCTTGCCACTTTCCTCTCTCACCTCTTGACTTCACCCCTTAAGTATCATCCCTTCCTTGGGGTGGCTAAGTGGCGCAGTGAGCAGAGCGCCGGGCCTGGAGCCAGAAGGACCCGAGCTCGGATCCAGCCCCAGACACCCAACACACAAAACAAAAACCCAGCTGCATGACCCCGGGAAAGTCACCCAACCCCAATTGCCCTCCAAAAAAAAAGAAAAGAAGAAGAATCATCCCTTCCCATCAAATTCAACCTGTGCCTTCTATCCATGTATATCTGTGAACATATGCCATGTACCCTTCTTCAATTATTTTCATAATGAGAAAGGTTTCATCAAACACAGTTATTGTTTTTCCATATAGGAATGTAAATAGTCCAATTTTGATAAGTTCCTTTTGATTTCTTTTCATTGATTACCTTCTCAAACATCTCTTGCTTCTTGTGTCTGAATGTCAAATTTTCTATTCAACTCTGGTTTTTTCATCAAGAATGCTTGAAAGTCCTCTATTCCACTGAATGACCATATTTTCCCCTGAAACAAGATACCCAGTTTTGCTGGGTAGGTGACCCTTGGGTTCATTCCCAGTTCTTTTGCCCTCTGGAATATCATATTCCATGCTCTTCAATCCCTCAGTGTAGAAGCTGCCAGGTCCTGGGCTATTCTCATTGTGTTTCCACAATATTGAAATTGTTTCTTCCTGGCTGCTTGTAGTATTTTCTCCTTGATCTGGGAGTTCTGGAACCTGGCTTTAATATTCCTAGGAGTTTTCTTTTTGGTATCTTTTTCAGGAGGTGATCGGTGGATTCTTTCAACCTCTGTTTCCCCCTCTGGGTATAAAACATCAGGGCAATTTTCCTTGAGAATTTCTTTAAGGATGATTTCTAGGTTCTTTCTTTGATCATGGCTTTCAGGTAGTCCAATAATTTTTAAATTATCTCTCCTGGATCTATTTTCCAGGTCAATGGTTTTTCTCATGAGATATTTCACATTGCCTTCTATTCTTTCATTTGTTTGGATGTGTTTAATAGTATCTTGATTTCTCATAAAGTCACTAGCTTCCATTTGCTCCAGTCTAACTCTGAAGGAATGAATCTCCTCATTGAGCTTTTGAGATTCTTTTTCCATCTGGCAAATTCGACTTTTTAAGGCATTCTTCTCCTCATTGCCTTTCTGAGCCTCTTTTGCCATTTGAGTTAGTCTATTTTATTTTCTTCAGTCAGGCTGTTGACTGTCATTTCATACTTTTCTTGCCACTTTTTCATTTCTCTTCCCAAATTTTCCCCCACTTCTCTTATCTGCTTCTTAAGGTCCTCTATGGCCTGTAGCCAGCTTATATTTTCATTTGAGGCCTTTGGTGCAGGAGTTCTGACCTCACAGTCCTCCTCCATGCTTTGAGCCTCTTTGCCCCTAAAATAGGAGTCCAATGTTGAACTTTTCTGTTTATTTTGTTTCATTTGCCTAGGCATGTTGCCACTTGATTACTTGATTTTTGGGCTTGTTGCCACAGTAGGACTCTGCCACCAGACAGGAGGGCTTCACCCAAACGTGGGGTCTTCACAATTTCTGCCAGTTGTGTGGCCTCTGTAAAGCCTCCACCCACTCTGGCAAGTTGGATACCCACCCCAAACTTCCCCCCCCCAGACCACAATCCAGATCCAGGCAGTTTAAAGCAAGAGCGATTAACCCCCAGACTGATTGCTGGATCTCCCTACAGTTTGCAGACCAGGAGCTAGAGCCACTACTGACGCTGCAATATGGCTTCTGTGCAGCTGTTTCTTCAGCAGCTTTTCGCCCCCAGGGGAGGAAGCCACGAGTTCCCCAAATACTGGTCTCAAAGTCCATAGGGCACTAACCTCTCACTTTGTCCTAGGCATATCTGTGCTGATAATTCTGGAATCGCCACAGTTGCTGGTGTTCTGGGGTCCCTCCAGCCGGCTGCTGGCCCAGCCACTCTGGGGTTAAAACCTCGGACCTGCGCACTGCGCTGTGCTGCCTTCTCTCAGAGCGCTGCACTGGCCACTCCCTGCAGGGCTGCTGGGCTGTCCTCAGCCGGAGGTTAGCTTCTCTGTGCCGTTCTGTGGGTGCTGTGGCTCCAGAAGTTGTTTGGAGCCCCCTTTCACATTATTTGAAATTTGTGTGGGGCAGAGCACATTGGAAATGCTGTTTCTACTCCACCATCTTGGCTCCGCCCCCCGAAAAGTAAAGTTTATTAAACGTTCATTTGCATTAGACACAGAGTAAGTCCGTGCTAAGTCATTCTATGGTGCTCTCACTATTCTGTGGTGCTCTCACCCCCATATGATATCTTAAGCCTGTAATACCAATCAAGGGATTGGTTCTACTAACTTTTAAGAAAGAGTATTCACTGTGAAGATATACCAAAAGCATTAGATATAAAAACAACTCAAAAGAGATGCAAAGGAGCAGGAACATTCTTTTCCTACATATATGCAAAGTCCCTGGAGAGAGTGGACTCAAATTTAAAAGTACAGTGGGAATGAAACATATGCATACTAGCACCTGTGACCAGGGAATACTCTGCATTCTGGCTCTGGAATTCTTTATCATTTCTTTTCAAGAATCCCCACTAAGTTCACTTGGAGTGAGGTGTATCCTTGCTCAGTTATGATGCCTTTCCACTGTATTTTGATGGCTGCTACTATGGGCTTTAGTTGCTGAGGGGCTTTTTGGACCCAAGAATTTCACCTTAGAGTCAGCATAGCTTACCTATAACCTTAGAAGGTCTTAATCTTATCAATCATGTCTCCATATATTCATTTACCTAGGATCAGCAAAGAATAAACACAAGATATACAAAAGGAACAGACTCTATTATGGCACCAACACATGAAGGACATGTTGGGAAATATGTCTCTACCCTTCTCTACCCAATAACTCATCGTAGTTTTTCTCACTGATAAAATCTCCAGGAAAATGTGAAAATTTATCCACTCCAACCTTTCATCTATACAGTTCTAGATCAGTACCTAAATCAGTGAGTCATAAATTCTTTGGGATTTTATTGTTGTTTAGTTGTTTTAGTCATGTCCAAATCTGTGACCCCATTTGGGATTTTCTTGGCAATGATACCGGAGTGGTTTGCCATTTCCTTCTCCAGTTTATTTTACAGATGAGGAAGCCAAGGCATGTAGTTTTAAGTGACTTGCCCAGGTCACACACCTAGTAAGTGTCAAACGCTGGATTTGAACACAGTTTCTCCTGACTCTAGACTGCACATTCTATCTACCGAGCCACCTGGCTGCTGTATCTTGGGTCTATGAAGAAAATGATAAGACTTTTCACCATCATGAAAGACTAACCTTGAGTCACCATGGCTCAATACTGGCTCCCCAAGATTCCATATGCTGACTTACAATCAGACAAGGAATACCAAAGCATAGTGCAAGGACTGAGCCCTCAGTTGGCCAGTTCTCCCATTATAATAGAATCATAGTTCTTGAGCTGGAATGTATCTCAGTTCTCACCACTGTAATACTGCCTATCTTTATAGAAGTCCCTGGAATTGCTATTTTTTATTGTTCGAGAGATTTACTGTCATTTTGAGCTCAACCTTCAAATAAATCTCTCAAAATATTGTAAACTTTCACTTCCCCAGTCACCAGTCCCTGGTGGAAACTTAGTATTTGGAGGAGCTGCACTTGATCATCCAAAATATTTCAGGGTTTGTTAGAAACAGAAAAAATGGCATAGATATTAAATATATATATGTATATATCTAACTTTTTAATGAAGTAGAAGCAGCTGGATATGTAGTCCAGATGCTTCTACTTCATTAAAAATGTTAAGTGTTTCCTTGTAAACCGAAAGTCCTCAAAAAACTATCAAAACAAGTAAATGAAATCAATTTAAAATACCTAGAATACCCAGAAAGTGATAGAAAAATTAAAACTATTATCTAATAATTCTATTTCTGTCTATTCTGGACAAATTTCTTACGATTGCGTTTCTTTTAAAATCATAACCTTGACAGTCAATGTCATTCAGTCACTGCTTCCCTTGACATGAACTCTACCTGTCGCCCACCTCCTGACAAGATTATGACAGCTTGCAGAATGTTAGTGGTGTCCCAGATGCTCAGATCTCTTTTAAAACTAGCTAAGATTACATTGGCTTAACAAGCTTGAAACCTTCCTCCTACAGTCAGCTACAGATAACTAGAGTTAAACCACACTCTCTCTCACATTACTGTCATTTTCCTCACAAAATTCCTCTCTCCACTCCCAATACTCTTCATTAGCCTGTTAGAATGCCCTGATTCTGTAACAAAATGTCAGGTATACCACTCATTGATTTGTTAATTAATCACAAAAATACATGCCTTTTGGCAGCATATGTGTAACCTGATTTATCTGTTTTCAAATAAGATAAATTGGGATTTTTTCACTATTTTACTAAAGTTTTATTTTTCAAAAATAAATAAAAGTATACTAATTTCTGCCTCAGTTCAATGCATCTGTATTTTATGCCTGACTATTTACACCACAAAGCCCTAATCAAAGATCCTGGTAGCAGCTTACTGGAATTGTAGGCAAAACATTGGAAAGAAATTATCTCCTAAGTAATCACTTTATAAATCTAACCATATTAAAATGAAAGTAAATTCCACAAAGGTGTTTAATTTGGCAGGGGGTCCAGAGTTGGGGGAGGTGGCGCTTAAGTAGTGTGGTTTTTTCTCCTTTTGGTTCTCTTTTTTTGTCTTTATCTCTATTGAGTGGGAAGTCCTGGATTACTCTTTGAAAAATGTTTGTTTTTTTAATTGAAAGGATCAGAGAAAAAGATCCATCATGAATTATACACAAATAATAGTTATTAAAGGTCATTTGCTTATGCACCTTGAGAAAGTATAACATCTCATCTGATCCAGGCCTAACACCAGTTTTTTTTTTATACAAGTGATAATTCAGCTTCTGCTTAAATAAAGAGGATGTTGAAAATTTCCCTTACTGCCAAAGCAATCCATTGCACCTTAGGACAGTTCTAATTATTAGAAAGATTTTCTCTGGATCCAACCTAAATCTACCACTTTGTAACTTCTACCTACTGCTTCCATTTCTCCTTTCTGTGTCCAAGCAGATTAAATCTATACTCTCATTCACAATATGACTTCAAATATTTTAAAGAAATGACCACATCCCTCCGGATTCTTATCTTCTCTAGGGTATTCATACTCAGTACCTTCAACAAATCTGGTCCACTGTTCTAGCTGGGACTATTAGACTATATTGTATCCAGATCCATTTTCCCAACTTATTAGCTAGCCCCATCCAGGTTTGTGTTATCTGCAAATCTGAAAAGGTTTGCCTTTATCCAAGCCATCTATCAAAATATTGAACATAAAGAGGTCAAAGGCAGATGCTTAGTTTGAAAGACTTTCCTCCAGATTCACAGGGATAGGGATAATGAAAGAACCTATGATTTCATTGGTCTAGAAAATGCTTAGGAAGGGATACTCCCTACATCAATGCAGGTTGGCACCTTCTCTGCAACATATAATCTTAGAAAGTTGCCTAAATCATTGAGAGATTAAGTAACTTGCCCATGGTCATAGAACCAGTATATTTCATATATGAGAACTGAATTAAAGTCTTCCTAGCTAGAAGAAATACACATCTTATATGTACATAACTATTTAAATACTATCTCACCCATTAGAATGTGAGCTAATTAGAGATAGTGGAAGTATTTTCACCTCTCTTTGTAGTATCTGGCAATAAGTAAACAGTTAATAAAAGTTTATTGACTGATTGGCTGATATACTACACTCTCGGTTAATCAACATTCTAAGAAAACTGATTCTTAATCTACAATTTATTTCTATTTGAAAAACTATATAACTAAATTTCTACCAGATGATGGTCCAGCAGTGATGTCTTTTTGTTTTTCTTCTAAAGGTGTTAAAAGAGAAATAGACATTGAACAGCAAGTGGAAAAACAGGAGTAGCTAAAGTTAGTTTAAACACAGAACCCAAGGAGGCAAATACATACAACATTTAAAGTAGCATACTTGGGATAATGAAATAAATCATTAACAAAACCTTTCTAGAAGCAATGGTAGTATTGATATTGATCCGTCTATTTCCTTTAATTTAAATTCAAAGTATGGAATTAAAACTTCATTCATTTAGAGTAATTGAACTTGGTAAAAAGGAGAACCTGGGTTCAAATCCCACCATAGATACAAACCTGGATAAGACACTTAAATTCTCTCTACCTAAGTTTCATAATCTATAAAATAAGATCATTGGACCTGATGGATTTAAAGGTCTCTTCCATCTCTAAATCTATAGTTCCATGAATTTCAACAAATAATAAAAAAGGAGGTATTCCACTTCTATTTTGAAACTAGTGGGTGTGGACTGGGGAAGAAAAGAGTAGAGAAGCAATGGAGTGAAAAGAAGACAGTAAGGAAGAGAATAAAAGGAAGAAGAGAGAAAGAATAGAAAAAAGAAAGGAAAGAAGAGGAAAAAGAAAGGGGGCGGCAGAAAAAAAACTGGAAAACAAAAAGAGAGAAGGAATGAGGGGCATAAAGGAAGAAAGACCCCATAGGTTTGTAGGTGTAGAGATGAGTTTTAAGAGTCTTTTGATGCTGTTCATTTGGGTAATGGACCTTCCATTACTGCCATGAGCAATCCGCTGGGGCCAAATGAAACCTTGATTAGGTGACTGACTTCTGTTTAAGCTTTTAAAATTGCTATGTATCTTACACTCTTACAATTCACATTCTAATTATACTAGCCAGCACACTCTAACATGGTCAGAAAAATTTCCTGGACTATATCAACAATGAGTAAAACAATGGGAGGTCCAGATGGAAATAATCTGAGGACCACAGCAGGACCTGCCTGCTCTAGATAGCATTCCATTATTCATCATCCCTTTAAAAGATGGTTGATGTTTTCTTGTTTTACATGGTTAGATGTGCTGAGTAAAACCCATTATCATCTTTGTAATAGCTGAAGTAATGAGCTTTCAGTTAGGGATTAATGTGAAAGTCTTGGCTTAACATATGTTTTGGATCATGTCCTTCTTATAGTTACTTTTAATGCCAGAAAACTGGATTCTCAATTTAGAATTATATTTTAAAGGGAAATAATAAGGAATAGAGTCACATAAGAAAGCATCAAGCACTTTTAATATTCACAAGGGCCATCTGTCAAAATTCTTGCAGGTTGTTGTATTCAGAGTATATAGGAAACAAGATTAAGTTCACTACCCAATTAAGTACTGACCCCAACACATGCCTTTCTAGAACTCTAATTTCAATTTGCCACATGTTTATAATCAATTAAAAGTCATCCAGTGATCTTCACTCACTGACTAAACATTCAGATCTACAAAGCTAAAGATAATTCTTTGTGTATAAGGTGGTTTTAAATGTAAAGATGTAGAAAGCCACTCTTGAAAGTGGTAGTAATAAAGAATAGTATATGTTACATTATATATATATACATAATGTTATATATTATGTGATATGATATGATATTCCATTATATGATATATCATATTATATATCATATATATATATATATATATATATATATATATATATGTTGTGTAACTTTTCTTATTTTAAATCTGAATAGTGTTTATGTAAAGGCACACACAGAAATTCCAAAAAGTTTTCCTCTCATAGAGCATCAGGACTAGGAATCATGAGAACCCTGGGTAAAAACTCTACCTCTGAAGCTTACTAGTTATATGATCATTCAAGTCGCTGAAACTCTGTCAGCTTTAGTTCCTTCATCTATTAAAAAAGCTGAAAATAATAGTTTTAGTGCTTATTTTATAGGGTTATTGGAAGAATCAAATGAGCCAACATATACAAATATTATGAATTACAAACATAACATGGGAAGCATGGCACAGACCAGACAAGTACTGGTAAGAGTCAGGAAGGTTAAATTCCTACTTCTGAACTCTATTGGCTATGGGAGCCTGAGTAAGTCCCGTAACTTTACTATCATGAGGTCAGATAATAAGACTAGAAGTTGAAGAATAGTTGATGATTTGTATAGGTTAAGATAATTTTCTAACAGAGGAGCCCCTCCACTGAAAAAAAATGTGCTATAATAATTTCTATCAGCATCATTACTAATCATGATGATCATCACCATAATCATTAGATGACAATGACAATAATGACAGAATCAGCACCACTACATATTTCAAAATATCATTTAAAATTCAGCAAATTGACTGTACTGGAACTAGAGCATCATCACAGACAAAATCATTGCCTGTAATCATCCATCAGTCAATAAACACTCAAGAACAATCACCACAACAAATATCTATAACATACAGATATCTGCAATATATTTGTTGTATAGGTAATAGTTAATGAAAGACTTTTAAAATGTGAAAAAGATAAATCACATGGGAACAGGATGAAGCATATACCACCCCTATTATACTTTCTGATATGAGAGTCATGCAAAAGATTCTTTCAGAGTGCCAACTAAGAATGATCTTGCATTTTTTCTTTTTTCTTTTTTTTTTTTTGGAGGGGGGAAGTTAGGGCAATTGAGGTTAAGTGACTTGCCCAAGGTCACATGGCTAGTTTTAGTGTTAAATGACTGAGGCTGGATTTGAACTCAGGTCCTCCTGACTCAGGGGCCAGTGCTTTATTCACTGCGCCACCTAGCCGCTCCAATGATCTTACATTTTAATAGTTTTATTCAGTTACCAAAAACACTTATTCTATCTACCTGTGTAATAACCTGGAAAATATTAAAAATCAGAGAACAGGGCGGCTAGGTGGCACAGTGAATAGAGCGCCGGCCCTGGAATCAGAAGGACCTGAGTTCGGAGCCGGCCTCCGACACTTAATCCGCACAAACAAAAACCTAGCCGTGTAACCTTGGGCAAGTTACTTAACCCCAATTGCCCGAAAGGGGCGGCTAGGTGGCGCAGTGAGTAAGAACGTCGGCCTCGGAGTTTGGATGACCCGAGATCAGATCCGGCCTCAGAAAATGAGCACCCACGCATAAATCAAATGACTAGCCGTGTAACCTTGAGCAAGTTACTTAACCCCAATTGCTTTAAAAAAAAAAAATCAGAGAACAATATTTTTATTTTGACAAATGCTTTATTAACTTCTGGTTTACATCATTCATTGCAGCCAGATATTGAATTACAACTTTTTCCCCATTTTTCCCCTACCCAGAATAGCAGTCCCACAAGATATCCCCTCATCCAATCTGGTCTCTCCCATATTTAATTTTAAAACCTTGAATTTCAGATCCATTCCCTTCCTCCCTTGTCACCCACTCCCTCTTAGAAGATAAGCAATTG
Source organism: Gymnobelideus leadbeateri (assembly GCA_011680675.1). Classification (NCBI taxonomy): domain Eukaryota; kingdom Metazoa; phylum Chordata; class Mammalia; order Diprotodontia; family Petauridae; genus Gymnobelideus; species Gymnobelideus leadbeateri. The sequence continues at coordinate 24,053 of WOXC01001943.1, read as the reverse complement.
TATGTGGTGTACATGTATAGGTATGCAAAACATTACCATAGTTAGATATATTGTAAAAGACTGCTTATATTTCCCTCCCACCCATCCAACCCCCCACCTGGTCCATTCCCCACTTTGATCCTGTCCCTCCTCGAAAGTGGGTATCTCCAACCCTCACTTCCCCCAGCATGACCTCCCGTCCATCATATCCCCTCTCATCCCCCTTTCTCCTGCAGGGTGAGATATCCCATTTAGTATGTATGTCATTCTCTCCCTGTGCCAAACTCAATGAGAATATGGTTTTCCTTTTTGCCTTCCTGTTCTTCCCTCCCCCACAACTACTTCCCCTTGCCTCTTCTACATGAGATAGCTTATCCTACCCTGTCTCTCCCTGTCTCCTCTTGCCACTTTCCTCTCTCACCTCTTAACTTCATAACTTGAGTATCATCCCTTCCCACCAAATTCCACCTGTGCTCTCTATCCATGTATACCTGTAAACATATATACACACATTCACATATGTATTCATATGCCCATATAACCTTCTTCAATTATTTTCATAATGAGGAAGGTTTCATCAGTCACAGTTATTGTTTTTCCATGTAGGAATGTAAATAGTTCAGCTTTGATAAGTTCCTTTTGATTTCTTTTCCCTGATTACCTTCTCAGGAATCTCTTGCTTCTTGTGCCTGAATGTCAAATTTTCTATTCAACTTGGGTTTTTTCCTCAGTTAAGCTTGAAAGTACTCTATTCCACTGAATGACCATATATTCCTCTGAAACAAGGTACTCGTTTTTGCTGGGTAGGTGATTCTTGGTTTTAATCCCAGCTCTTTTGCCCTCCGGAATAACATATCCCATGCCCTTCCATCCCTCAGTGTAGAAGCTGCCAGGTCCTGTGCTATTCTAATTGTGTTTCCACAATATTGAAATTGTTTCTTCCTGGCTGCTTGGAGTATTTTCTCCTTGATCTGGAAATTCTGGAACCTGGCTATAATATTCCTAGGAGTTTTCTTCTGGGGATCTTTTTCAGGAGGTGATCAGTGGATTCTTTCAAACTCTATTTCACCCTCTGGGTCTAAAACATCAGGGCAATTTTTCCTTGAGAATTTCTTGAAGGATGATTTCTAGGTTCTTTCTTTGATCATGGCTTTCAGGTAGTCCAATAATTTTTAAATTACCTCTCCTGGAAATATTTTCCAGGTTAGTGGTTTTTCCCATAAGATATTTCACATTGCCTTCTATTCTTTCATTTGTTTGGATCTGTTTAATATCATCTTGATTTCTCATTAAGTCACTAGCTTCCATTTCCTCCAGTCTAACTCTGAAAGAATGAATCTCCTCAGTGAGCTTTTGAGATTCTTTTTCCATCTGGCAAATTTGTGTTTTTAGGGCATTTTTCTCCTCATTGGCCTTTTGAGTCTCCTTTGCCTTTGAGTTGGTCTATTTTTAAGGTGTTATTTTCCTCAGTCAAGCTGTTGACTCTCCTTTCATACTTTTCCTGCATCCTTCTCATTTCTCTTCCCAATTTTTCCTCTACTTCTCTTATTTGGTTTTTTAAATCCTTTTTAAGGTCCTCTATGGCCCGTAACCCACTTGTATTTTAATTTGGGTCTTTTGATGCAGGATTTCTGACCTCACAGTCCTCTTCCTGTTCCATGCTTCGATCCTCTTTGCCCCCAAAATAGGAGTCTAATGTTGCATTTTTCTGTTTATTTTGTTTCCTTTGCCTAGGCATGTTGCCACTTAATTATTTGACTTTTGGGCTTGTTGCCAGAGTAGGACTCTGCCACCAGACAAGGGGGTTTCCATCCCAAAAGTTGGGGTCTTCACAACTTCCAGAAGTATTAGTTGGGTGGCCTCTGTAAAGCCTCCATAGGCTTTGGCAAGCTGGATACCCAACCCAGACCTCCCCCCACAAACCACAATCCAGATCTAAGCAGGTTAAAGCAAGAGTGATTAACCCCCAGACTGATTTCTGGATCTCCCTACAGTTTGCAGAACAGGAGCTAAAGCTGACACTGAAGCTGCAATATTGCTTCTGTGGCAGGGCTCCTCAGCCACTTCTTGCCCCCAGAAGAAGAAGCTGACATGTTCCCCAAATACTGGTCCCAAAGTCCATAGGGCACTAACCTCTCATTTTGTCCTAGGCATATCTGTGTTGATAATTCTGGAATCGCCACAGCTGCTGGTGTTCTGAGGTCCCTCCAGCCAGCTGCTAGCCTAGCTGCCATGGGGCTAAAACCATGGCTCAAGCAGGCCTGGACTAGGCTCCCAGAGCATTGCACTGTGCTGTGCTGGCTCCTGACTGCAGGGCTGCTAGGCTGTCCTCAGTGGGAGGTTAGCTTCTCTGTGTCGTTCTGTGGGTGCTAGGGCTCCAGAAGTTGTTCAGAGTCCACCTTTTACATTGTTTGGAAGTGGTGTGGGGGAGAGCACCTTGAAAGTGCTGGTTCTACTCTGCCATCTTGGCTCGGCCCCCCAAAAAATCAGAGAACAATAGAAAAAGAGTAATCATTCTTTCTCCATTAAAATAAGATTAGAAAAATGAGATAACTAAATGAATAACCATAATAATTACAACAATTTAATGGGTAGAAATATGCAGAGACTGACAAATGGCAAATCTCCATACTGCAAATAGATACCTCAAGGTATCTGGAGAACTCAGCAATTAAACTCTTCTGAAAACATATTGTCATTATAGACCAAACCATTGTCCATAATATTAATCCATAAAAACATAATAATTTGAATAAATATTGCCATTCTCAATACTCATATTTTCTATTATGAAAATTGAATGGAATGGTGGAATGCAAAACTTTTAAAATACAAAAAGTTCAAAATAATATGAGAAAAATTTAATAATAATGATAATAATAATAATAATAATAATAATAGATGGCATTCATGTAGGGCATTTAGCTATGCAAAATACTTTTCACATGACATCTCATGTAATCCTCACCACAGCCCCGGGAGGTAGGTGTCATTATTATATCCCATTTTATATATAAGGACAACCATGGATGAGTAATGTTAAGACTTGCCCAAAGTTTCATAGCTAGTTTGAAGTAGCATTTACACTCAAGTGTCCTTGACTCTAGGTCTAATATATTATGTGCTCTAGCTAACTGCCCAGGATGCAATATATAACATGTCTATTGCCTTGCTGCTCCTGCAGGTGTACCAAGGATGCTTTTGGTGAACATATAGAGCAAAGGCTCTTTTTTTTGCCTTTTGGGAGGGGAATTGGAGTTAAGTAACTTGCCCAAGGTCAAACGGCTAGGTTTTCGTTTGTGTGTGCATTAAGTGTCTGAGGCTGGATCCGAACTCAGGTCCTTCTGACTCCAGGGCTGACGCTCTACTCACTGCACCACCTAGCCGCCCCTGAGCAAAGGCTCTTAACTTGAGATTTATTAATTTAGGTGGTTTTTAAATAAAATTTTCACTACAGCATTTCAATATAATTAGTTAATTTTGTAATCCTATTCATTTTATGCATATAAAACCATTCTTCTTTAAAGGGATTCATAGGATTTATCATGCTGTCCAAGGGGTCCATGAACCACAAAAAAAGGCTAATAACTTCTACAGAGGATGACCTTACATCCTAAAAATATTCACCTACAGAAAACACTTATTTTATCAGTCTGTGCCAAAGTCTGCAGAACATTAAATATAAAGGAAAACTAGCAGCATAATGATTTATATCAAATAATTTCTATCTGAACACTGTAAAAAAAGATGAGAAGAATGTGGTAACAACAGTATCACTAAAATTCATTTTCTCTATGGCTACACAGTAGGTTAGGAAAAAGTCTTTTCTGTTCAAAGACAACATATGGATAACTCCACTCAAATATCAACACTTCAGTCAAGCTATGTGCTCTCTCACCTCTGTGCTTTTGCTTATTTTTTCCCTACACTTTAAATACTCTCCAGCACAGAGTTTTGCATGCTGACATCCAGTCATCTTTCAAAGCCTGATTCAGATGCTGTCCCATTCAGCCTTCTGTTAAGCTTCCCAGGAGGAAGAATGCTCTTCTTCACTGGGTCTAATAGTGCTTTGTCCCTATGCACTTACAGTGCTGTGGCATCTTATATCTGTTTACAGATCATTTATTTGAATCCAGGTTTTCTGACTCTAAATCAAGCCCTCTTTCCTTTGAACCACATTGCCTTTCTCTATATGAATTTCCAAAATGACCATTTGTCCTTAGAGGAAAATCAAAACCTGAAACATAAAAAGTTAGAATGCATGGAAGAAATGAGCTATGTTTGGATAGGATCCAATCTACAAATCCTTAGAGGGTGTTTTTAGGAAGTAGATACAAAATAAGAGAGGTAACATCTTGTATCATGGTTTATAGAGTACTGGGCTTGTAGTAGAGAAAGCCTAGGCTCAAAACTTAATATTTACACCTGTGTAATTCTGGCCAAGAAAACCCCATAGACAGTGTTAAAATGTTAAAAGAAAAAACATTGGAAGATGAGCCCCTCAGGTCATGAGGGCCTGGCATTCTAAGGTCCAGGGAATTGGGAACAGTCTGACATGGCTGTACAACTGAACAACAACAATACTAGACAATTCCCTTAATCTCTTCTGAGACTACGATTTCCCATTGTACAATATGTGCATAAGTATGGGTATATGTACACACACATACCTATACCTATGCACACACACACATATTGTGTGTATATGTGTGCATATGTAATATACACACAATATGTGTGCACATATGTATGCATATATGTATATAGATATATAGACATACACATACATGCCTTTGTTTATATATATATAAAGTTAACCTGTCAGAGCATATTGTTAAATTGTCAGTGTCATCATGTGCACTTTGAAAATCAAAGGGTTTGATTTATTGTCTAGACTTCTGAAAGTGATGAAGAAAATGTTAAATATATAGATTAGATTTAGAAATATGCACTGCTTAGGTTTTTTTAAGAGCTGGTAGTTTGACATTTACCAGCATATTGTTGTATATATACATCGATATTTTTTGACATGAGCTACCTTGTATCACTGCATAGTATAAAATTGAAAGGCATTACAATTTAGAGAAGGATGAAGAGTATTTGAAGAGTTAATCTTAAAAGATGGGCAGCTCAGCAGTGTAATGGATAGAATACTGGGCCTAGAGTCAAGAAGACTCATCTTTCTGTGTTCAAATCTGGTCTCAAACACTTACTATGTGACCCTAGGCAAGTTACTTAACTCTGTTTGCCTCAGTTCCTCATTTGTAAAATGAGCTGGAGAAGGAAAGAGAAAACCACTCTAGTATCTCTGCCAAGAAAACCCCAAATAAGGCCACAGAGAACATGATATGACTGAAAAATGAAGGATATTAGAGATCCCCTATTTCAAAAATGTGAAAACTGAGGCCAAGAAGGTTTAAGTGGTCTTCTAAAGGACACACCAATAGGAGCCAAGGAGAGATTCAAAGCCAAGTTTTCCAATTTCACTTCTAACATTCTTGCACCTACACCACACTTCTTCCTGTGCCTTTCAGAATGAAAGGTGCCATTCATAGCCATAGATTTTAGCAAAAATGATTGACTTCCCCTGATTCTGCAGCTCATGGTGCCCAAAGCTTTGCTCTAACCAATGGTCTCAAAGTTGAAAGCCTCACCCCTTGGTGGGTGAGACATGACACCTGATCAACCAATTGGAGTGATAGAAAGGGTTAGTATCTCACCCTCTCCACTACAACTTAGTGCTAGTTTTGCCTCCAACATGATAGTATCATCCCCTTTACCTATTATTGCCAACATTAACCCCCTTTTCCCCCAATCTCACCCCTCATTGCTGACCTCACCTGGCTGGGAAAACTCCCAATTTCTCAGAGCAATTATAAACTAAACGAGACTCAGGAATGCACACTGGTGGCTGTGTAGGCAAAATTTTGTCTCTTCTCCCCCTTTACCTATGCACTATCCTCAAATTACCTTGAGGCTGTCAGATACCCCAAGGAATATATTCTAGGACAATAGCCAGTAAGTAATAATACTATGATTCCTCTCCTATATTTCATTGTACTAAAGGATCAGAAATAGTCACATAAGATGAGCAAGCATAGATAAGTTAAAATCCCTATTGCACATTTCATACATTTTCCCCCAAATCTAACCCTTTACCAAATTTACCTTTTTTCAATCAAGAGCAGCACCATCCTTCTAGTCACCCAAGTTCACACCCTTTCCATCATCCTTGAATCTCCACTCTCCCCCTCCCCCATCTATCAAATCCATTGCTAAATCCTGACATCTATAAGCGCACAGCATCAATCCATTTTTTTGTTGTTGTTCACAACCACATCATCTCTCACCTGGACAATTGGAATAGATTCTTAGTCTCCCAAGCCTCAAGTTTCCAATATTCTATTCCATCCTTTACAAAACTGTGAAAGTGGCTTTCCCAAAGCACAATTCTAACTGTATCATCCCCCTCCCCCACTCAATTAATGCCAATACCTCCCTATTGACTCTAAAATAGAATATTACTTCATCTTTGTCTCTTTTTTGTTTCTATTGTTGTATGAATATTCTAATGTACATAATCAAAAGTATAGTAGTTTTTTTTTTTTTTGCAAATGCTTTATTAACTTCTGGTTTATATCATTCACTTCCATCAGATTTTGAGTTACAATTTTTTCCCATTTTTCCCCTACCCACCACCCCAGAATAACAGTCATACAGAATATTCCCTCAACCAATATGCTCTCTCTCATCTCTTCTTCCATACCTCCTTCGACTTTTCCAGTAGGGCGAGGTGAATCCCCATGCCCCATTGCCTGCACATCTTATCTCCCAATTATATGCAAAATAGTATTAATCATAGTATTTATATATTTTTTTAAAATTTGATTTTAAAAGGAAGATAAGCAACTCAGTATATGCTGTACATGTGTAGCTATGCAAAACATTACCATAGTAGATATATTGTAAAAGACTGACTATATTTCCCTCCCTCCCATCCCACCTTCCACCTGGTCCACTCCCCACCTTGATCCTGTCCCTTTACAAAAGTGGGTGCTTCCAAGTATAATAGTTTTTTGTTGAGTTGATTTTCAGTTATGTTTCTTAGTAATACTGGAGTGGCTTGCAATTTCCTTCTCCAGCTCATTTTACAAATGAGAAACTGAGAAAACCATAATTAGGTGACTTGCACAGGGCCCCACAGTGAGTAAGGGTCTGAGGTCAAATTTGAACTCAGATCTTCCTGACTCTAAGTCTGGCACTCTATCCACTGTACCACCTAGTTACCCAGTATAGTAGTATAGTATATCATTAGTAAATAAGCAAATAGGTATATATTTTTGGTCAATGAACCATTTTTTACTGATAATAGTAAATAATCAGAAGCATTTAAAGAAAACTGCAACCAATAAAAATAATTAAATCTAATTGGAAAATGATTCCAATTCTCTTTTATTTCTATAAAATAATGTTGAGCCCAACTTATTCATGAGTCCATTCCTTTTAGATTCCTGAAGAATTCATAGTTACAAGTATTTTATTCCTTTTCATCCTTTGTTATGTAATCAAGATCTCCTGATGCTTGATATTCCAACCTTTCTAGTAAGAGCCCTTGAAAAAATTAAACATTTGGAGGTTTCTGATCTTTGATTTTAACTTATAAGTACACTCTGCCCACAATAGCCATGAAACTTAGAGGGCATCTCTAAAATTAGTAAGTCCATATTTCAAATATATTTTGCATTATATGATGGAGTTGTTTTGGTTGTTTAAAAATAGAAGTCCTATTTTTGAAATTACATTTCATATAGGTAAATATCAAATAATAAAGGTATGTGTCATAGACAGAGCGATGGATTTAGAATCAAGAAGACCTTGGTTCAATGTTCATAGATTTGTAAAAATGGACAAGCCACTTAAATTCTCTAAGGCTCCGATAACATCATAAGACTATACATTATAGATGGACCACAATCTGTTATTCTATAGGACAGAATTCCCACACTGATAAAACTAGTTTCTTGATATGTTGATGTAATAATAAAATGAGCTGGCATTCTTTGGGTATGCACAGATTGAAGACAGAGAAAGTCAGAGTGAAGACAGAAGAAAAACACATAATGTAGGTCAGATGAAAATAAGCCTGTGCTTTTATTCTCTCCTGTCTCAAAAAAAGATACAGAAATTCCATAAATTGATTTTTCAACATCTGTATAATAAAGAGTTGAATGTTTCTGGGGAATGGGATAAATAATTTGAGCAATTGGGGCCTGCTGAAAATTACATTGACCACAAAATTTAAGAGTGATTTTTCTCTTCTCCAAGAAATGTGTTCTTTTATAAAAAAATGTTTTGCTTATTGCATTCTAAACATCCCTCCCCACTTTTTAGACATGAATGAGCCATCTATTTACCTAAGTGTTTTTCCTTTAAAAATTAATTATCCTTTGCATTGTACAGCAAGATAGAAAATGATTTTTTAAAAAATGAGAATACTTAACCAAAGCTGAACAAAAAAATGATTCTATGCCCAGAGAAACAATGGCTGTGATCACAACCAAAGCTTCAAAGGAAAATGAACAGAGACAACAGGGAAAATCAGGATCACTTGATGATATTTATAAAAATAAGAATCAATTATCAATCAGTTATTGATTAGGTGCTTACTTTGTGCCAAGAATGGGGATAGGTACTGGGAATCCAAAAGACAAAACAAAAATGTCCCTGACTTCAAGGAGCTTCCTATCTATCTAGACTGGTGATGTATACATAATAATTTAAATACATAGAAAATATATAGAAGGTAATTTACAAAGTAAGGGAAGCATTAGCAGTTTGGGAGTTCAGGAAGGGCCTCACAATAAATGCAGCTGGGGTTGAACTTTGAATGGAACTAGAGAGTCCATTACAAGGATTGGGGCCAGCCCAAGTAGGTCAATTTGACTAGAAAGTAGAGTGCTAGAGTCAAAGTAATGTGTAATAAGAATGGAAAGGTACCTAGAGCCAGATTGTGGAGGGTTTTGAGTGCCAAACAGAGGGTGTTATTATTCTTCTTGTTGTTATGTATGTGTTTGTCCTTCATTTTCAAAAAGGACCATGGCATCAGGAAAATGAAAGCATGACTTGCAGTTGACTTTGATTTGAGTGAAAAAGGACTATGCAAGGTCACCAGCCTCACATTCCCCTCCAGAGCCATCAGGGTCCAGTGGCCAGATATTCATCAGATTGACTGGAGATGACTCAGGATGCAATGGGAGACCCTGACCCTTTTAGGCTAAGGCTTTTTCATATACTCACTTAGCATGAGGAAACACCAATTCTGTGAAAAGTCTTTTTTAAAGAAGTGAGTCAAGGGATGGTGTCTTTAATTGGAAAAAATGAAAGAAAGAAATCAAGTTGGGAGGGGAAGACTCTCAGGGTTGCTGTTCAAAAGAGAAACAGTTCACTCTAAGCCTGGGGAGCCTGTAATATAGCCATTAAGTGAAGCTTGGGCACAATAGGCAGCCACTGAAATAAGAGAGTGAAAAGGTCAGTCAGATTTGTGCTTTAGGAATTTCCCTTTGACAGTTGTGGAGAGACTGGAGAGGAAGAAAGGAAACATACAAATTAATTACCTACTGTGTGCCAGGTATTAAGAGGAAACACTTGACAAAGATTATCTCATTTTCCTGATAATAACCCTGGGATCTTGGTGATATTTCTATCTCCTTTTTATAGTTGGGGAAACCGAGATAGACAAAGTTAAATAAAGTTCCCAGTTTTACAGGGCTAGTAATTAACTGAGGATGGTTTTGAACTCAAGTCTTGCTGACTCTAAGCCTAGCCTAGCACTCTCTGTTCATTGCACCACTTAGCTATCTCCTGGGAGAGGAGAGAGATGAAACAGGGAGATGAATTAGTCAGTCAGCTAGTATTTATTAAACACATACTATGTGCCAAGTGCTGCTAAGCACTAGGGATGCAAAGAAAGATAACCAATCCTGTTTTCAAGAAGTTCTTGGGCTAAACTGGGGTGACCATATGCAAACAATTGTGTACCAACAAGATGTATATGGGATAAATTGGAGGGGGTCTCAAAGGGTAGATGAAGAAGGTGAAACATTAGCTGAAATTTGAAGGGAAACAAGGATGTCAAGAGGCAGAGAGGAGCAGGGAGAGCATTCCATGCATGGAGTACAGCCTGAGAAAAGGCTTAAATTCAGGGGATGAAGTGTCTTCGTCCAGAAGAGGCAAGGATGCCAGTGTCATTGGATTGTTGAGTATGGAGGGGAATAAAGTGTAAGAAGACTGGAAACATCAGAAGGGACCAAGTGTGAAGGGATTTCAAAGGATTTTATTCAGTCCAAGAGGTATTAGGGAGCTGCTAGAATTTACTGAGTTATCTAATGAAGTATGTGTGATGGGGTATGGATATGGTCAAATTTACAGTTTTGGAAAAGCAGTGTGATAGCTGAATGGATGATTGGGTAATTTATAAGGCTATTGGATTATTCAAGGTAAGAAAATATTTAAGTCTGAAAGAGAGTGGTAGTTCTAGGACTAGAAAGGAACTAATGTTATGTTCATGTGTGTATGTCATGTATAGGTGTGTATATATGTTTGTATCATGTATGTATACAAATATATATACATATGTAGCACCAATCATGGCAGTGCATCTGAGGACTGCTTCTATGAATAATTTCAAGGGTCTAATAGCATCATATAATAAACTCTCTATTCAGAACTAAACTAAATGCTGTTCAATGAAGCATAACATTCATAGCAACACCCTTAAGCAAAACATGGGAGATATAGATATGTGTATGTGTGCGTGTAAAAACACTCAGTATATCATATGGTACATAGATATATCATTGTATTCAATAACATTCTCCAAAACATTTGTTTACACAATTAGGGGGCTCCACGCTAGGGTTTCCCCTAGCACAACACATCCTAAAGGAGAAGCAGCAAATATAAACACCATCTACCCCTAGGTCACAATAAATTACAATCTCCTCAACCAATATGCAGTGTCCAAGTCTTCTCCCATCTTGACTCAAGGCTGACTTCCAAAGCCCATGACTCTTCCTCTGTGGGTTAACCACTCCCAATTTTTGCCTGGATTCACATGTAGACAGCTTTCAGTTCCTGCTCCATATCTCAGTTCACAGGGACTGCTCTACTCCAAACTCTTGCCTGACAGCAGGCTCCAGGGGCTCCTGCCTATAGCTTCTGTTTCTAGGAAAACAAACCTTAACAGTGCTACAATAATATTTATACACATTATCAATACCATCAATACCATCTGTCTGAGAAATTAACACAGACCAACAGACAAGACTTCTGTCTAAGAAATTATCATGGACCAACAGACAGGGCTTCTGTCTGAGAAATTAATACAGATTAACAGAGTGCTAACATCACAAACATTCTGTTAGGCCTCCCCACAAGCAAGTTCCCCTACCCCACTCACACTTGCTTCTCTCTCTCAGCTCTGCCCCTCTCTCTACTCTGACCTCTCCCTCCAAACAATATAATCCAATCAAAGATTATTGATTCAATCAAAGGTAAGACTCAACCAAAGGCACTTGATTGGCTAAAACTCAATCTGAAAAACAGCAAAAAATCCTACTTTGCTTGCCTTTACAACATACATATGTAAGTATACATATATATCATGTGTAAGTATACTTATACATGTATAAGTATGTGTATACATATATAGTATACGTATATCCCTATATTTATTCTCATGTATATATGCTTATATGTGTATGTATATGTACAAACTGTATATATGCATACATGTGTAAATATATTTGTTTATATATTATGTGTATATATACAGAAATATATGATGCATACACACACACATATGGTGGTACAATGGATAGAGCACTGAGGTTGGAATCAGGAAGACTAATTTTCATGAGATCAAATCCAGCCTCAAACACTTACTAGCCATGTGTTCCTAGGCAAGTCACTTAACTCTGTTTACCTTAGTTCCTCATCTGCAAAATGAGCTGGAGAAGGAAATGGCAAATCACTCCACTACCCTTACCAAGAAAAGGATGAATGAGTTTAGAAGGGAAAAAGAATAAGTTCTATTTGGGATACTTTGAATTATAATACCTATGGGACATCCAGTTCAAAATACCCAATAAAAACGATGATGTGGCATTGGAGCTTAGGAGGAAGCCTCAGGATCATTGACATTGAGGTGATAATTAACACTGTGTAAGCTGATGAGGTGTGTGAGTATGTGGGTGAGCATGTGTGAGAGAGACAGACAGACAAACAGACATATAGAGGTAGGAAAAAACAGAGAGAAGAAAAATGGAGACCAAGGGAAAAGTCTTAGGGTATACCCACAGTAGGACATGTAATTTGGATGATGATCTAGCTTAGCAAACTAAGAAGGAGTAGCCAAAGAAGGAGGAGAAGAACCATTGAAAGAAAAGTAGGGTTAATTAAGGGTTTTTATAAAAGGTTGCTGGGGATCTGATTGCTTTGTAGGTATCAAGGAGGAAGAAGGAGGTAGGAAGATATTGGAGATTGATGTGGGAAGATGATTAGGATGGTGGGCAGTTTGTTCTAGGAAAAGCAAAGAGGCTGTTGAGATGTGATCTCAAGGCTCAAAGGAGGTGGGAGATGAAGACGAAAGGTACAGGAATAATTAGGTCCCCTTATTAGAAATGCTGAGATACAAAAGATGGCTCATGTGGAAATAATGCCTGGCTTAGCGTTCTTACTCAGTCATTTCTTAGCTAGCAGTTCAGTGGTTAGAGTGCTAGGCCTGGGATCAGAAAGACCTGAGTTCAGATATGATCTAGTACACTTAGTGACTTCTTAAGCCTGGGAAAGTCATTTAACTTCTGTCTGCCTCAGTTTCTTCAACTGTAAAAGAATTAGTTATCTCTCAGGAGTTGGAGGAGGAACAAATGAGAAGGCAATTGGAGCTATAAATGCTTATTGCCTTCCCCTTATCCTCCACCTCCCTTCCCTTTCCATATTGTCTGTAGGAAGTTCACTCTCTAAGCCTCAGAAATATCTATAAAATCAGTATAATAATCCATGATGCAACTTCAAGTTTGTTGTGAGAAAAACACTTCAGGAAACATAGTAAACTAGACTATTTTGGTTAAAACTTCTTTAATCCAATACACATTTATTGTTTCCTGCCTATGTGACGTTGCTAAGGGAAATAGTGGGGTTGTGAAAAATATAGGATTGTGAATGGTATGTTGTGATCTCACTTAGTAGAGAGGGCACTCGCAATAATAAAATAATAGATTTGTGTAGTACTTAGTATTTATGTTCCCTCCATCACAGAACTTTTGTGAGGAAAATGCCATATAGATGAGGAACTATCATAATATTCATTTTTAAAAGACTTCATGATTCTTTATGTCCATGTTAAATCACTTTTCTGTTATGTCTTCATTACCCCATTTGGGATTTTCTTGGCAAAGATACTGGAGTGGTTTGCCATTTCCTTCTCCAGCTCATTTTACAGTTGAGGAACAGAGACAAATGGGTTAATTGATTTGCCCAGATTCACAAAACTAATAAGTTTCTGAAGCTGAATTTGAACTCAAGTTTGTGGGGCAGGGAGTGAAAACTTCTCAGAACTTACCACCCACTTCCCCCACTCCTTCTTCTGCTGTTAATCAGCAGCAAACCCTTTCAGGAGGCTTTCAGATTTCCCACCTCTGCGGGCCCCTCTTCCCTTTCCCTTGCTGTCAATCAGCCTCCTTGGTGGGCTCGTCTTTTGTTTTCCATTGGGAAAGATTTTCATGCTGAGACCTGAGCCCGCCCTCCCAAACAATGGGAGAAGGGACCCCATTAGGGTATAAATTCTTGTTCTGCCTTTTGTAAAGTGCCTCTTCCTCATGATTGGTCATGGGGAAGACCTCCCCCTTCACCTGGGGAAGAGAATTAAATTCCTGCTCCTATCCTAAGAGATCGCCATGTTCTTGATTAAATTTTGGATGATATTTTTCATCACACACAGGTTGATGAGACTTCCTGACTCCAAGCCTGGCATTCTCTCCACTGCACCACTTCACTGTACACCTTTATATCCATATATTAATTATCCACCTATTCCTCTTTATGATGGGCTCTCTCCTGCCTTATAACTTTGAACTCTTCTTTTTAAGGCTGTGTGTTAATACAACTTAGCTGATTTCTCAAATTCAACTTTCTCCTTGAGTTTCTCTTCATTAAACTAGCACTCTCAGAAGGAACTGCCCCCCAAAAAATAAGTTCCATTTTGAAAAATGTGTGAAGTAGACATTCTCTCATTTGGAGAAAGTATGCATAATGGGCTTTTAGTTTCCATGGTGATCCATGAATCAGAATGTAGTGGTATTTATCACTAGGCTGCTTTTTCCACATCTTCCAGGCTAAGGTGTCATAGTGTATTAGTTGAAAACAGAATATATTTCTGGTCAAGTGTCCCCATGCCTCCGAAAAGCACTTGTCCTCATTCCAAGACCATGTATCTTTGCCTCATCATTAGGGGCTATTCTCTGAAATATGCTACAAGAGAATCAAATTGGGACTGAGTTTCTCTTCTGGAGCAACTAGTCACATACTCCAAGTTTTCCCAAATCATCATGGCAATTTAAATTATAGATGTGTCACCACAGTCACTATGAACATCCTCGTTCTGAGACATTCTAGCAGTTTCCAGGCTCACAACCCTGGCAGCTGAAGGGAGGAGATGCCCAGGCCAAATGTCTGATATATAAAGAGTTACCCTCTACAATGCTGATATCTTGGCACTGGGGATGCTTAAAAGCCTTCTGGTAGCAACTGCTGTCACTCTCTGAAAATTCTATGGGTATCACTGACTATTGGACACAGTCAGGAATTTAGCTTGGCCCCAAAAGGCAAAACTAGTAGCCATGAGTAGAGGCTGTGAAGCTGTGAGAGGAAAAAAAATCTTCCTAATAGTTAAAACTACACCAAAAAGAGATGAGAGCGTTCTCAAAATTTAATGACTTTCCCATCAATAGAGGTCTTCAAGAAAAGAGCAAAGGATGGGTGATTTGGAAGTATTGCAGAGAGAAATTTCTTTTTTCAGGTACAAGTTGTACCAGATGGCCTCTGAGCTCCCATGACTCTCAGATTCTGATATAGAATATCTATATAGATGCCAAATCCACATTCCACAGCAATGAGTAAGTTGTCCTGAGGTTTCTGTCATCATGTAAAACAGTATAAACGTGGAGAAAAATCTTTGGCTACTTTCTATATGCCCTGTATAAGTACCAAATTTGACACGTGGAAAAAAGAACTGAACTACATATGGGATAGGAGACTGTGTTCTTTGGTCAGTTTGTTTTCATTTTGTTTGGATTTTTTTGTTGGTTGGTTCATTTTGTGGTTGTTGTGCAGACCTGGAATTCCCTCAGAAACAGAAACTCTCATTATGGAAACCCCTTTGAGCAATTCATTAGTAACTTAAAGTCTTAGGGTAACTTGGAGCCTGAAAGGTTAAGTAATTTGCCCATTGTCACACTGTTCTTAGAGGCAAGACCTGGATCCTAATCTTACCAACTCCAAAATATAATCCAACACATCACACTGGAAGTATTCTTTAATATAGTTGATAAAGTGGAACAAATAGATTGAATCATGAATCCAGTAATCACTATAAAAGATATCGCAATCATATCCTGTGTATGCATTTGTAATCAATCTTACACTAACACATAACCTTACTGACAATGACAGAAACAGAATATAGACGTATCACCTGATACAATGTGTAGGCTCCTTCCTCTACAGAGAGAATATTGCCTCAATGCTGGAATACCATAGGCCCCAGCCTTCAATGGGGGAGAGAAAAACAAAAGTTGGTTAGCCCTAAAACTAGAGGAGTAGTTCCCAAATTTATGATGGTAAGGAGCTGATGTCGGAGGAAGAATAAAGTACATCTAGGAGAAATCTGGCATACCCAGAATAATACATTTCTCACAAAGAGTCTTCCAAAACATGCATTGAGAAAATGTCCGATTAGATACTCTATGATGGCCTGGTGGGTCAGTGTTTTTTTTTTTTTAAATCTAGATGAAAACTAAGAAAAACAAACATGTATAAGTGACTAGGTGGCTGTAGTTCCCCTTCACACAGGCAAGGCCTAAAACAATTTTGGGAAATGCTATTGATGTTCTTAATGATCATTTCATAAGCACATACAAAAACACTTTGAGGCAAAGGACTAATTGAGGTTTAAACTCTTCAGTTCCTTCCTTTTTTTTCCTTTATTGTGTTCCTTCCCTCACCTTCTTCTTTCAAAATCTGATAGTAGTTAGAGATAAAAACATATACCAGGCTTTCCTTTGTTGTTCTGAATAGATAGTTATTTAGGTCTTAATGGTCACCTTCCTCCAGCATCTAAAAGGTAGAGACAAGAGCTTCCTGAGAGCACTTCTCTCCACTTTGTTAGCTTTCCTAAAAACCCAGAGTATATTTTCTCTCCAGATACAGATACTCAAACCGAAAACAATTTGCTATTGTTGTGGCATTTGCCTCCCATGAAAGGAGTGGGAAGACAAGTAAGAATGCTAAATTTTCCTTCCTCTTCCCACCCAACCTTTCTTTTTAACTTCATCGGTCCTCAGGGCCCTACTTTGATTTAAATCATAGAATAGATTATTCTTTCACTCTCAGACTATATCTACACACATATTTGTGTAGAAGAGAGAAAATAGGCTGAACATAGTTAAACAACCAGTTATTTTAAAAACAAGTTTAATTCAGTCATGTAATAGTTACTTAATTTGTTCATAATAAAATGATTTTCAAAATACTTCTGAATGGAATTTCACCTTGCTGCTTCCCAACCCATGTCCCCAACAAACCAATATGAGTATGCAGTGTTAAGTTTTATTATTGGGCTATTTCTGTTACTGGTGGATGCTATGTACCATACATAGTCTGTTAGTCTTAGAAAATGCCAATTACTTCTATAATGTATTGAAATAAATGTACTAAGATACATCTGCCACTGTTATACTTTTTTGTTCCTTTTTTTTCCTAAATGAGCTTTCTCCTTCCCCCCTCATTCCCAGAAAAGCTCCTTCACAAAGTAACTGAATTATCACTCTGTTTACCTTTGTGAAAAATGCATTTAAAAGAATATATAAGATTGGAAAGAATATGATAATCTATTGCCTTATGATTTCATTCAGAGTCCTTAGAAGGAAGGAATGAAATAAGCTTTTATTAAACACCTACTATGTGTCAAGCACTGTGGTTAATGCTTTACAAATATTATCTAATTTAATTCTCCCAACCCTGGGAGGTGGGTAATATAATTATCATCCACATTTTATTCCAGGCAAGTCACTTAACATCTATCTGCTTTGCTTTCCTAAACTGAAAATGCCATTTTCAATGGAGTTATAATCAAATTCACCTTCACTCTGTCTAACCCCAAGCAATAGCAGGATACAATCACTTTGCAACTCACTGTCTGAGTTGGGGACATAGTGTGTGGTGCCATCTGCTTCTTGGAGCCATTCCCAGGAGTCCCTCTGGAGTTGCTGAACAATGGTTGAAATTTTCCCTCGGCTCTCTAGCTATCATCATGGTCTGGATAGAATTCCACATTTGAAAAGACCATGTGGATATCTCCCCTTTTTCTACCACAACTACATATCATGAAGCCTACTTTTTGCCCTCAAATCTCAGCTTTCATGGCCCTGAATTTCTGACTTCCTTACTAAGTTTCAGTGACCTCTTTGTTGCTTCTTTTGATACCCCCTCAATTCAGCTACTATATCTTCTTTCTCTTGTAAGCTGGATGCTGTAACTTATGGCATCTTCCACACCTACCACATCCTAAACTGCCTAGAAGAGTACCACTCCCAGAACTTTCTTCAGTGAATTCTATCTCCCTCCTCTGTCCCACAAATGTTAAGAATTGATGCTTCCCTGATTATTTTAGAGCTGAAATTCTCTTTGTCTATATTATAGTTTAAAGCAAACTTCAACTCAGATTATATATAAGGGGTTTTTGTTTGTTTATTTTGTCCTGTTTAGTTTAATGCCATCCCCGATGGGGCAGGAGCTAGGAAGGAAAATGAAAAAAAAATTGTTTCAGTAAAAAAAAGGTATGGATGGGTTATAATTTATATTAGTGGAAGGAATCTCCAGATTGATGATATCATAGCATTGATTCATTAAAATGTTGTAGTACAAACAAGAGTCAAAAGCAAAAGCTTCAATAGAAATTTGAGGAAGTTGCAAATATGTGCAAATATTTATAAGCAACAATATCTTAATATTGAAATGCTTTAATAAGGGGAGATTTCCCACCCATTATCTAAGTTGATATTTGAATTTCAGTTATAACTGGAAATAAAAATCTTGCCTCACCCCCTAAGATAGGATAAATTGTTTATTAAAATAAATAATTTATATCCCATGTAAAATTATATACAAGCAATGAAACATGGTAAATAGAGAGCTTAATTCAGACTTGGGAAGATCTAGATTCAAGTGCCAGTTTTGCTACATATGAACAGTGTGATCCTGGGCAAGTCATGTCACACCTCAATAGTATAAGCAACTCTCTGACATTAAATTACAAAACTGTTGTAGATCTATATTGGCATAGGGAATTTCTTCACTGTGGTTACCATATATATATATATATATATATATATATATATATATATATATATATTTCACGTCACTGAGATTCCAAAAATGTCCCCACCTCCTTGAAAAAAGGATAAATTTAGTGGAGGATATAGATAGATAGATAGATAGATAGATAGATAGACAGATAGATAGAGATAGATAATCTCCCAATGTTACTATGCTCTACCTTAGCATTAAACTCATGTGCTTAATTAGTACCCTTAGCTTCTTAATTTTTCCTGACCAAGGAGCCCCAGTATCATCTTTAACTGAAGGCAGAGAACATGGAGGTTCAGCAACAAGATTTTGAATTATTCCAATGTGTTGATCTCAAACTATTTATATTTAGTAATAATCATTTCATTGAATTATATAAACATTAAATTTCTTCTACCTGCAAGTCATTGCCATAAGTCCTAAGGATATAGAGACACAAAGGAAACAGACCCTGCACTAAAGGAACTTATATTCTACTGGAGAATACAGCATGTGCCCACATAGGTATAGTACAGGGATATTTGAAGAAAGAGATAACACTAACAACCAAGGAGGCCAAAAAAGATTTTGAGGGAGGACTTAGAAACTGAGAACTTAGAAGCCTTAAGGGAGAATAAGGATCCTATAAACTGTGATTTGAGAAGTACAAGTGAGAAGAAAATATTTCAAAAGCATCAAGGATAACTCATAAAAATTCAAGGAGGTAAGAAACAGTATCTGGTCCAGGCAACACCTAGTAATCTAGTTTGACTGGAAGGCAGTGCTCATGATGAGGTGTAGTATGAAATGAGAGTAGATAGGTAGGTGGTAGCTATACAATGAAGGGCCTTAAATGCCAGGCTGAGGATTAGCTATTTTGTTCTGATGTCAATGAGAAACCACAATAAGTTTTTGAGTAAGCCAATGGCATGGTCAGACCTCAGCCTTGGAAAGACTACTTCTGATAAATGTGGTATAGTTTAAGTTAGAGAGGGGAAACCAGTTAAGAGGCTCCTGGAGAAAAAAAACCCACAAAGGTGATAAAGACTTTCCTGGCTTTCTACTGATTTCACACAAATACCAATTGAAAGAAGGCTATCCACATGTGAACATCCATTTTTTTTTGAGCCATACGTTTCTCTGATGACATACTTTGGCTTGTTCTTCTTTGAAGTTACTTATTTGTTAGACATCACAGCCTGTTCACACCTACCATGTGCCTCTGGGTGATACTCATTTTTAATTCTTCTGAGATTATAGTGTTCTATGAGTCACAACCATATACCAAAAGAAGAAAAAGGGAAAAGAGCTACAGAGTTTTACAAAAGCAAACATGCAAACTCTTTACATATATATATATATATATATATATATATATATATATATATATATATATATCATCAAGAAAAAGTAGAATCACCACATTGGTATTCTATTATTACAGTTCCCATATGTACTTGCAGAGGAGATAGAAAGAGAAGGAAAATGGGAAAAGCAATTGGATTAAAACAAGTGTGCATGGAAGAGATCCATACTAAAATAGACATAATTGTGCAATGTATGAGCATAGATTCACAAGGCATCTGAAGGGGAAGAAATCAAAAGACAAGGAAAAACCCCCTCAAACTGTATTGCTAAAAGACTTTATTTACTAAAAGAATGTGACTTAGATGATACCAAGAACTAATGGCTAATCTACTTGTCTCTCCTACCCACTATACATGTGTGTGTTTAACTATACATGTGTATCTGTGTGTATGTATATAAATACATATAATCAGCATTTACATAGTTTACATATGTTGTGAGGTTCATTCAATATCAAATAAGGATATCAATGATGAGGGTATTAGAGAACAGATTTTCATGAGTGACATTACCTAGGTCACATCTTTACCAGCAAACAAGTGACTAAAAGATATAAAGAAGCAAGATACTACTCTGTTTATTTGTTTGTTATTTTTTAAGTATTTCATTAGATAAACCAAAATGTAGCCTCAAAGCCTCTCTTCCAACAAGATGCCTACTCATCATAAATTAAAAAATATTCAAGATTCCCTGAAACATAAAAATGCAGATAATCTTATTTGATGAATGACTAGTCATAAATATTAAGCAAGACATAAGATTGGAGGACACACAATCATCAAAGGTGCTCATTACTCTCCTGGACAAAATCTGTCACAGAGTTCAAGTTGAAAAAGGGATTCCTTATGATTAATAAGGTAACCCAGATGTTCCTGCTGGTAGCTCTCCTTATGCTGGTTTCATTGTGCTCTAAAATGTTGCAGAGACCTCTACATGAGATTAGAAAGATAGATGATAAAAAAGAGATAAAGAAATAGAGATAGAGATCAAGAAACAGATAGATACATGATAAGGGGAGAGAGAAAGAAAAAGAGAATTATATAAAGACAGAAACATAGATAGATGATAGATACATAGATATATAGATAGACAGAGCTAGCTAGATGGATGGATAGCCTTGTCAAGAATTCACAAATGGGGGGCGGCTAGGTGGCGCAGTGAGTAAGAGCACCGGCCCCAGAGTTGGGATGACCCGAGATCGAATCCGGCCTCAGAAAATGAGCACCCACACATAAATAATGACTAGCTGTGTAACCTTGAGCAAGTTACTTAACCCCAATTGCTTTAAAAAAAAAAAAAGAATTCACAAATGGAGAAGAAAATAAACAGGAGGGAAAGAGTGATCCTCATTGTCTGTGAGAAATTTCCAAGATACTTTAAAGACTTCAAAGTTTTAACAGAGACCCACTCATATTTCTAGCAACAAGGCTACTAGTGCTATAGGTAATGCAGGTATTATTATTTACATTTAATATTTCTGAAATCTTTACTTAGAGCAGTTAAGTGATATGCCCATATTCATTCAACTAGTAGCAGGGGAAAGAAATGATAGTCAAATCCTAGTCAAAACATTTCTATTCTCCTATATTGTGCTCCCTCTCCACTTAGATAATGGTACATGCTATAGATGTAGCCTTTTTCTTGAAGAAATCATTGAATCAATGCGGATTTATGAAATGCTTACTCTATGCCAGGCTCTGTCTTCTGAGAATGGAATTTTGTGGTAGGCAGCTTTTGGCTTTGCCATGGTAGAAGATAATCCTTTGACATGATGACAAAGTGAACATTGCCTATATACAGCTCTTTATTGCACTTCAGTAGAGGAAACAACTTCTACTGACTCTTTCCCTCATTTCTTTTCAGCAATTTATGTAGTACCTGTAGCTAAAAATGGAACTAAACAATCTGTGTGTGGAATAGGAGCAAATAATCACAAAATAGTTGCTACTTGAAATGATTACCTTGCTCCTGCTATGTGCTGGCAAGAGCTTCAGGTTGCTTGGGAGTCCGTCCAAGTAGTCCCAGATTTGTATGTTTAAGTGGCCACAAAGAGGATATTGTCAGTAAAGGGCACTTAATGCTTATAGAAGACAATTCAGTAAAGAGCATTCTCTTCTATTCATCTGTGTAGGGTGTGGGCTGGTTTTTGAGTACTTTGAATGGAATCAGTATAAATATGAGAATTGTATGGCCTATTTGTCTTAGAACTATGGCTTTCCATTTCCATTTATGTGCACTTAGGTGGCATAGCAGTAGGTAACTTGAGAAACAATGTAGTATGGGGAGAAAGAGCTGAGTTAGTCAACAAGCATTTAAGTTGTTAACACATGCCAGGGACTGTGCTCAGTCCTAAGGATGCAAAGAGAGGCAGAAATGTGATCCCTGTCCTTAATGAGCTAATATTCTAATGGGTGAGACAATATGCAAATAACTATGTATTTACAAGATGTATACAGTATAAATGGAAGGTAATATCAGAGGAAAGAAACTTACAGGGTATTTATTTAGGTGGAAGGTAGAAGACTGGAGAAAAGGCTATGTATAGAAGGTAGCATCTGAGCTAAGCTTTGAAGGAAAACTCAGAAGGCAGGAAGCAGAAGGAAGTTGGAATAACACTCTAGGAATGGAGAAGAGCTAGTTCCAATGTACAGAGCTGGGAGATGGAGTGTCATATATGAAGAACAAACAGCAAGTTGACCAACGTTGATAGATTCTAGAGTATTAGGAGGGGTTGTTGTTCTTGTGTTTGTCATTCATTTTTGAAGAGGACCATGGCATCAGGGTGATGATGACATGACTTGTAGTTGACTTTGATTTGAGTGAGGGAGGGCTGTGCAAGGTCACCAGCCTTACTTTCTCCTCCAGAGTCATCTGGGTCCAGTGACTTGATATTCATTAGGAGGTGAGTGAACCACAGGAAGACTGGAAAGGTGGGAAGGGGCCAGGTTTCTAATAATTAGAATTTACATAGAGCTTTATCTGGGAGCTAGATGCCATTATTATTCCCATTTTACAGATGAGGAAACCATGGCAGATAGTAATTAAGTTATTTGCCTAGGGTCACACAGTTAGTAAGTACTTGGGGCAGAATTTGAACTTAAATCTTCACAATTTCAAATCCAGGTATCCATGGTACCTCCTGGCTGCCTCTGTATTTAATATCCCATCTTTGACAAGACTACCTATACAACCTTAGTAAGTCACTTAATTTTTCTGGGCTTCAGTTTCATTACTTATACAAAGAAAATAAGTGGATAGCCTTTAAACTCTAAGTATATGATCCTATGGTCCCATGAACCTATAACTTCCTAAATATGAACAAGATACTCCTGTAGCATAGTGGAGTTATGATCTCCTCACTGTAAATATTCTCACCAATAGTACAGATCGCAAACTATTTGCCACATTAAGTGAAAAGGATTATTTTTTTATGAAAGTACTGTGTTATGCTGAAAATGACCCAGGTACGGAATCTGATGGTCTGGGTTCTAATACTGATTCTGGCTCTTGCTACCTGTGTGATAGTAGGCCTGTTGATACTTCTATTTCCTCATCTGCAAAATGAGGAACTTGGATTTTGTGTCAGTAAGTTTCCTAACTGCTCTATGAAAAAATAGGCCAGGTGAAAGAATTTGTAGAAAACACTTGTAGCTCCTTGGAATGAAGGTACTATAACACTTCAATGTTTTATTGGTATTTTAAGGAATTAAATATAATGAAGTTGAATATTGAATGAATGAATGAAAGTTGATAACCTCCTGGTGCAGTGACTAACACAATATTATGTGCAATTAGGTGCTTAATAAATGTTTTTTGATGGTGATGATCCAGTGTCTGTCATCTCACAGTGAATCCCCTTTCTAGACTAATCAGCTCTATTGTAACAGATACAATAATTAACCTTGGTGTACAATTTATAAGCAGCTCATTTGAGAGAGGAAATTCTACACAGAATGGTTGTGTATTGCAATGTAATGCATTTGCTCAATTTTCCACTTCATTTCAATTATCATGCTTATTATAAGAGATGGGGTTTTCAGTTAGTAGGCTTGTTATTTTTAATTAGAAGCAAAAGTCTTAATGGA